>VZTL01033370.1:18297-41171 GCA_013400535.1 Scopus umbretta | reverse complement strand
AAAAGCCAAACTTGCAAATGGCAGAACTGGTGTGAGATGCAGAGTTCCCAAAAGAGTGGCACTGATTAGCCTGCTCATGTTGGTAATGTTTATACTGACAGGTTGATGCTTGTATATATGTGGGTGTGTATAATGTATATCTGTATGAGTGACACTTCCCATCGGATAATATTTCAGAGGCATTTTCAAGCTAAAAGAAGAAGATCTCTGATTTTTAGGGCTCTAATGCTTGTCTAAATCAAACATGTTTAGAAGTCCACCACTTGAATCTGCTTCTTGAATTTGTTCCACACCAGCTGTCTGAGCACACGCGCTTGTCTGTATTTTCCCCAGTGCTGTGGCACAGCCTCTCAGCTTCCGAATTCCCCACCTGCCACTTTCCAAATTGAAAGGAACCTTCCTGAGCCTTTGCTCCATGTCACCTCCCCCAGGCTCCTGTTCCATGTGAAGGGAAGCACAGATGTTTGTTAGGCACAGTGTACTGTCAAGTGTACTGGGAAGGAAGCAACAAGAAAGGATTTTCAATCATGTTTCACATTTGTTACTGGTAACTACAAGAAGTTAAGAGAGTTGCAAATTTATGTGGGGGTTTGGGCAATTTCATACCTGTTTCTTTAAACCTATACATTATTTTAAAATAATTGAAGGGAAAGAATGACATTTTGGTTTTGGTTTTTTTTTTCATGGCCAAACATGAAAAGTAATTAAATGGTGAGTGGAAAATTCACTCTTTTGCAAGGAGGAAAAAAACCAACCAACCAACCAAACAAGATAGTTCTGTATAATATGTAGAGTACTTCTGAAGATGCAGTCTTACTGAAATGGAAAGTTTATTCAATAGAAGTTTTCAAAGCCCCTCACAGTGATTCAGAGGCAGAAGGTCCTGTAAGCACTGTGGTGATGTTTGGCACCCAGGGGCAAAGGCTGAGCTTTCTGTTGGTCAGACTAGAGAGAGCAGTCATGCAATTGAGGGGTGGCAGCGGGGCAACCTGCAACACCAACAGACCTCTTGAAAGATTAGCCTTGGAATTTGGGATGCTTTCATCTAACTAGATGTTTTTGGAGCAGCCACTGTTTACGTTGTAGTTAAATGAGGATTACTTCTTCTCTACTACCAAGCAAGTATGGTTTTATTGAAATTAGTGGTAAAGTTCCCATGTATCCAAATTGGGACAGGATTTTACCCACTCTGTTTAAAGAAAATCAGCTTTAAATTATCTAGTGCCTTCAGTTATGCATTATGTTGCACAACTGACGGTTTCTTATAATTGATCCACGGGTAGTTTTCTAGATCAAATGTTCTGTGAAATGCCATTTTATGCGGAGTTGGTTGAGGCAGGTCAAATTGCTTCACTTAGTCTTCTTTTCTTCATGTATTTCAGTGACTAGTACATATTGACAGACTTAATTGCGATTGCTTCAAAAGCTAGAGGCTACTTATTTTGCCAAAGATTTTCCATATAAACATGACATTAATAATGTGTATTTTAATTAAGTTGCAGATAGCTTTTTAGTAAGCTATTTGCTGAAACTGACAAGAAGAAAACAATAATGGCTGAGCTGACAGAAACAGAATTTGTGACGAGAGTGAAGTGTTTACCACCATGTCTTACTCAATGCAAATAATAAGTGAGGAGCATTTCAGACTTTGATAATAGCAATGTGTCAGCGAAGCTTGTGGAGTAAGTCTTCCAAAACCAGAACTTACAGCCTTGGTTCTTAATTCTTTTCCATGGCCAAAGATAATGAGTGGCAGATTCCAGATCCTTCCTGGAAAGGATTTCTTTTTATGAATGAAGTGGGACTTCAGTCCTGCTTCTTAACATGTTGCTAGTGATTTTCTAATCTTCTTGTGAGGGTGCAGTCATAGGAGTCTTGATGTAACAATTACTTTAATTTCCCTATTATATCTAGCTCGTGATTACCATAAACAGTGTTAGTACTTGCCAGTGCACTGCTAGTATACTGTCCTGTCTACCACAAAATGATGGCTGGGCTGACTACGTTGTGATTTCTATTTTCTCCGCAGTAAAACACACAATGTTTGTAATGCTGTAGACCTCTCTGCTCTCATTGTGACACACTTCTGTGGCACACAAACGCCACGCATTTGTGGGTTTTGGCCTTCCGTGTAAGTTCTAAGTTGATTATCTGTGTTAGAGATATTTTAAGGAGATATACGGACCTTTCTGATCTAAAAATCTATTGCAAGATTGCCAGTTTGCAGTTCACCTCTCCAGGGACAGGCAGTAGTTAAAGCACACAACGTGAAGACTTAATGAATGGTTCCAGAATTAATCACTCTTCACTTTAGGTAATAGAGGAAAAAATATACCTATATGCCTTTGTTCCTTTGTAGTATCCTTCAGGCTCAGGATCAGTGTCCTGCCAGGGTTTGAAGCTCCTTCACTTCAGTGTGTCTCCTTCAAATCATGGCCTACTCAGTCTAATCGTGTTCCCCGAGTTTAGTTAGTCTCAGTTGAAAAATCAGCAGAAAAACAAAAGAAAAATCCTCTGCATTTAGAAATCATTACGTTTATATTTTTAAAGCTCTTTTTAACCTACTTTAGGATTTGGAAGTCATGAAATGTGTAATGATGTGAGAATCCACCCATAGGTGATTACAAGGCTTTCTTTTTTTTTCCCCTTTCTTTTTTCTTTTGTTTTTCTTTTTTTTTTTTAAAAAATTTATGAGAGAAAAAGCTACAGAGGGTTATCTCTACACTTCTTGAGGCCTTGAAAACCAGTTAGTAAAGAATGGTCACGGACGTGGATGTCTGCTTTTTTTTTAGCGTGACATTTTGTTAAAGACTCATTTAAGTAATAAAGAATAAAGAATTTGTAATTAAATATGTGCAAAGATTTGAAGGACTTTTGTGTGTTCATTAAGCTGCTTCTGCCTTTCAGTAGGGATTTTGTATGCAGTTGTATACATTACAAAAGTTAGACAAAATATAATAGGCCAAAGACATGAATTGAAGAAATGCCCTAATTTTTGTTCTTTTGGTGGGGTAATTAATGCAATGAATTGACACTGGCAGTTTTTCCATACTGTACCCTAGTGAAACTGATAATGCTTTATAGTGGGAAAACAAGGTATTCTCAAAGACCCTAGTATAGAAGGTCTAAATAATATAATAGAGAAGCTAAACTTCTAAAATTTTTTTAAAAATTAAACATAAGGGGTAATTTGTTTCCATCAGAAGATAATATTATCTATCCTTCAAGGCTGAGTGGCTCTAATTGCCCATCATATAAATCTCTTGATAAATAGTGCCCTTAGGCAGTGTGACACTAATAATTGTTCAATTACAGACTTTTAGCTTTTCAAATGGCCAGAGTCATTATTATGCACCTCGTTAATAGAAATAAAGGCATAGTTTAAACGCATAGGAGAAATATTGTTCTTATGAAGATGAGTTCATCTTTACATTTAATGTCTCTTCTAATTACCTGTAATATTTTTTAATAATCATGATTGAAGTCCCTTTAATAATAATTGCACTGTAATCTGATTGTTTACTGAGAAAAGGAACTTAATGTTTGAACACTCAAATTTCAAATAATATGTTAGCAACACATTTATCTTTTTGAAAAAATATGTTCATTCGACCTATATTGTTTCATTGTATTTTGAATGTTTCTAACAGATTAAATTTATTCTCTGAGCGAATGTAACCATCAAATACTTAAGCAATTCAAAGGTACTGAAAGTAGGCTGAAATTGATGATTCGAGAACTCCTACAGGTTAGGAAAATTCTTGGAAGGCAGAGACAATTGTTGAAGGTGAAATTGAAAATGACAACTATTCTTTACAATGTTGTTCCTCTTCTAGTATAACATAAAGGTGTGAGGGGGAAGAAAGCTAGAACTCTCTTACTCGGAGAAAATTTGCTTGCAGAAGCCTGGAGGCTCAGTGTTATCCAAATTGCTCACCACAGCCATATGGTAACTGAGATATTTCACTCCAGTAACAATTAGCCTCAGTGTCGTTCATCTTATTTCACTCTATTCATTATAATGTGATGCTGTGTTTAGATCACCATAAAGATATATATTACGTATAAAAGAAAATGCCCTACCCCCAGAGAGTTTGATGATTTCATCTGTAAATACATGCTGCTTGTCCTACTGTATGCCTTTTGCATTTCCCCATACACTTCATTAGCACCTAGTCACGAGGCAAAACAGCATTTTTTAATATGAATATACTAGAATCACAGTGTTCTGTTTGACGTTATCGCTACTGAAGTAGGTTTATCTGAAAGAAGATTGAGGAATTGTTTCCTAAAATTGTCTATTGTCCATGTATTTAAAAATAAAGTACGGTTGATTTCTGAATGTTCCAATGGACAATTGTTAATAAGGTCAGATAAATTTTGTCTTACAATTAAGCCTAGATTGCCATTTTTCTTGGGAGGATAATTGCATTTTTGTGTATTTATTTGTTTAATGTATCTATGAATATTGACTTGCTACAAGTATTCACTGTTTAGGTAACTTTTGGAAGATTTAGAGCACTTTCAGGTGAACCTCCCTGATTCCTGTGAAAGATTGAGGCCTCAGGGTAGGAACATCAGAGTACAGAAAATTACATTCTTCAGCCTAGGTCAATAACCTTGGAGTATTTTACGATAGCCAAAAGAAACAAGAATGTTGGTGAGATTACACCTATGCATGGATATACTTGAGTTTCAGTTGGAATTCTCTGTTTTATTCTATTTCTGACACTACTGATTCAACATTCCTGTGACTGTCATACATCTTTAACATAGGAATAAGCATAGGAACTAGAGATTTTTAAATGCTTCTTTCAGAATCTAGACACAAAATTTGGTTCTCTTTGGATCTCACTGAAAATTCAAAATGTAGATTTGATCTGCTTCAAGACTTACTAAAGCTTAGTTGTGTGTGACTATGAATGAAACTGATGTTTTTAATTCAATTTGCATAAGAGTAGAGCCTGGTACAGAGAATTTGCTCATGTAGACAGAAACTGAAATAAAACATTGGCATGAATCTTTGAAAAACAAAATACAACACACTGGTTAGGTTGCAGACTGGGTAGCTATTGCTGTGGTAGTCATAATGTAGGTTTAGGAGACTACCTTCTTTCCAATATCAGTATGCATTAGAAATAAAATAACAATATTGGGGGATAACAAGCTACTGCAGCTGTGCTTATATTTCTCGATAAACTGGTCTAGAAGGCTTCCAAAAGAGCATGTCCATAAAGCAAGTTGGCTGGCATTGGTTACACAGAACCTCAATCCCACTTTCACAATCAGGCAATGATACAGGCAGGTTAAGAGTTAAGAATAAGTCTGCTCACAGCTGAAAATGCAGCACTGGGAACTGTCTATAATATTAGAGCTTGCTTAAAAAGATTTGAGATCTGCTTAGAAACAGGGTGATACTTCTGTGTAATTTACAAACCTTTTCAAAATCAATACAGCCATCTCAACTTCATCTAACTTTCAAATTTTTGCATTTTTGACATATTTTCAAAATTATCTCCTAACTCTTTTGTAATAATTCGCATTGATTGCATGCACTTGATCAGAGTCAAAGCAATAAAATGCAGACTTCAGTGCTGCTACAGTCAGCATATACAGTAATTATAGCTTCATCTGGTCTTTTTGCTTTTAAGACACATTTTACTTTTGAAATTGGAATTTTTCTGAGCTGTCTTGAACTTTGAGAACTCCTTAAAATTAGAAATAAGGCTGAGGAGTTCCACACTAGCAAAATTACCCGAGATGCTAAAAAAAGGTGTTACGTGGATGTGTACTTATTTCACAACACCTTGCAAAAGCATTTGTACAATTATGATTGCTTGTTTTACTTTTGAAAGTAGGACTTGATTCTAGTTTTCCCATAGGTAAGATGTCTTTAGAGAGAAGCTAGGTTTTGTTTTTACAGTCTGGGCATAATGCAGGTTTTATCACCAGTTATTTGTCTATATTGTTTGATAAGAACGAAGGTTGAGTCAGTATCTTTTCCAGAGCCTTTGAATGTGACTATGTCCTTGCAGAACTCAAGGATTAAGACTATGGCCAGCCCTTCTACAGGAACACAGGAAAATGCGAAGAGGATGTTTGGCTGTAGCTGTTCCTAGGCTCTCGCCCATCCATGTCATTTCCCCAACTCTGCTTGGAAATTTGTGTGCATGTGTTGGCTTGTCAGCAACAAGAAAAACATTCATTTAGTTTGTTAGATATAAAAGAGTACTCTCCAGTTCTTATGTTATCTGTCTCATTTCTCACTGGTACTACATCAGTTTTACTTTGCCTATTTATAAAATTTGAGCCTAAACCTTACCCATTTCTATTTCCTCTCAAGCCCAATTGATATTTACAATTATTTTCATGTACATACCTGATTATGTGTATGACTACATTTCAGAAAAGGATTCAATTAGTCTTTGTAGTTTTTTTTTCCCAGAGTACATCAACAGGAAGGTCAATAACCATAAATACACACAGAGCATGGCTGTTCCATGGTAGAACTCAGATGTTGGCAGCCTTTTTTCTTTGCAGATCCTACTGGGAGTTGTATTGATGATAGTGTAGCTGACTTTTGGTCCTTTGCTTGGTAAAATCTACAGTGAACTGAAATTGCCTGATTATTTGAATGCTTTGTCTTTGACATACTTTGTTATGAGAAATTTGTACATCTGAGTGCATCTGCTGTGTCTGAGAATCACTACAGCACGGCACTCGCGTTCCTCAGGAGATCTAAGCCTCCATGTCCACACAGAAAATGTTGCCACTACAAAAGACATGTTGTCCTTTCATGCCACCTGATCCTCTTTGTCAGTCACTTGTGCCCTGAGGATGTTTTTGTGCATTGTAGTGTTGGAACTGACTTCATAGTACCTTCCCCTATAAAACCATTTTTACATTATAGGAATAACGAGCATGTGAGATTTTCAGGGCAGATGGAGCTATACGAACATGATTTAAAATGGTAGCTCCGTTCTGGCATTATTAGGATACTAGAGTAATTTTGCAGTTATGTTTTTAAAGCTGGGACACTGCTGGTGATCCTGAAGAAAGAGACAGGAGTGAGAAGTTAGGCACTTACTCTGTAATCAACACAGATTAAAAAGAACAAAAGAAGGTAAATACAGCTGTTCTCTTGTGAGCTGCTGACTTGAAAAAACTATGGGAAGCATTAGGAGCTAACAGCTAGTTGAAGAGTTGTAAGACTATTAAAAGAAACCAAACAAGTTTAGGCAGGTTGAGAAAGGTAGGGATGGCATTGAAAAGTAGTTTCATGTGGCATTGAGCTGTTCCTTTAGTCAAATTTCACGGTCTACCAATGTGCCTGCAAACATCGCAGTTTCTGTGTTTGCTGGAACTGAAAATTTATTGGTTCAGAAAATTGTCCCTAAATACTGTTATTACTTCAATCTTAAACATCTCATTTAATATACACTAGTAATGGTCAGCATTTGAAATCATGCATTCTGTGGTTATCATGTTTAAATCATATATTAAGTATCAACATTCAAAACCACTTCAAAATATGATTATTGTATTCTGCAACAAAATTCCCAGTGGTCCTCAGGACTTGCCTGAAGGCAACTTTGCGGGACATGCTAAGTAAGTTGTTATAATAGAAAGCACTCTTTTTTGAGAATAGCTTCAGAGAAACACTGCTGGGTCGTCACATCCAAGTTCTGTGGTAGAAGTGTATCATTAATGCCACCAGACCTTGGAGAACAGAGAATCAGCAAAGGCTACCTGACCTTCATTACCTTGAATGTGATGGGGTCTTAAAACAGTCCAGTCCTTCATAGGCGGAACAAGAACAGTTAGTGCTGGTTGGAGTAACCGTATCTGTGGTTACACAAGAGTGCCATCATCATCTTTTTCTCTTTCCTACTCATTCAATCTTAGTTAGTCCTTCAGTAGAAGGATGATGCTGTTGCACATGTATACATTCTTACCCCTACGGAAGCTTTGCAAGTCACTTTAGGCTTGACATCTCACAGTAGCTTGTTCTAGGCAAGAAGCAACTTGCAGTCCTCTGTGCTGGATACTCTCCAAAGACTGCTGTATTAAGGACTGAATTCATGGTGCTCTGCATTTTTTTTTTAGAAGCAATGGAGGGGCAAGACCCTGAATTACCAAGTTAAGAGCTTGAATAAAGGTAAATCTGAGAAACATCCCACATGTCCAAATATGGACATACAATGCAGCTGAGAAGTGGTTTATTTGATCTCTTGCTATTGTGNCTGGGGTTAAACCATGACAGAATGCTTTATACTCTTGAGTCTATCCCTTGTGATATTTAAAGCATATATATACACAGACGTCACTTTCTTTACTGTCCTTTCTACAAATCATTCTAAAACATCTCTTTAAGAAGTCAGAGAATTCTGTTCCAAAGAAATGAAAAATTTTATGATACAATGAAAACCTCTTGTTTAAACAGATATTAGTGCCTCATTCTGAAACTTGTTGCTCACTGAAAAGTCTCAGCACTTGCTTCCTTCTCTCCTGCACAGTGATATTTTATAGAGCTAATTATATCATCCTAGAATGTTCCTTTTAATTCCGATATGCTGTTGACTTGCTCATGTCATACCTCTCATTTGTAGTTGGTTTTCTTCACAAAATATTCTGTTACACATGCACTTGCTGCAGTCCTCTTTTGACATTTGTTGTATAACAGAATCCCTTTCATTGTTTTTCAAGAGTGCCGAGAAGAACAGGTTTGCTTCACACTACTCCTTGTTGTCTTATACAGAGCTACGTGCAAGTAATGGAAACAGAGTTTGACCTTAGATTAGAATAGCCAGTGTGGCACATACGCCATTAGGGTTTATATAAAGCTGTGTTCCACATGGCAGGTTTCCACACACAGTATATACTTTTTAAAGCCAGAGTGCAGAGTATGAAGACAGATAAAGAATTGGATTTTAAAATAGTAGGAACAGAGTATTTGAGAATGGATACGTTCTGTATGTTTAAATGCAGCAAGAATTAAGTATGTTCTTGTAGGAGTTACTTGTTTGCCCTATTTCTAACCTATATAAATGGCTCAGGCAGTGGTGGGGTCCAGACATGAAACAGAGAATCTGCTGAGGTTCCAGATGTGAAAGAACTGTGAATCACTTTTTAATTAGGCTTGTGAGGTTCCAAAATACTATCACTGGTTAATGAGAAGTAATATACTGTGTGAAAATAATAAACAGGTACTCCAAGAATGGCAAAAGAAGTCTGACAGGGGTTTGCAGGATAGGGAAAAGCTTTTTCCCTATGTGCATCTAATGACTTGCTGGGAGTCTGCTCTTGTTTTTAAAACACTTGATATACTTCAGTGCTTTAACAGATTTTAAGTTATGTTTTCAAAAGTTGTCTAGGCCCCTAATCATCAGTATCTAAATCTTTCTGAAAGTCACTTAAGTACCTAGAGGATTTTCTGCACACCACAGTGGAAGGTGGCTCAGAGGTACCCCAGGTAGATTAGGAGCACAGGAGCAGCGCTCTGCTTACCCTAATTCACTCCGTGGAGAAACGCTCTGCTGTCACAGTTGTGGTGTACATTCACCACAGCCCTGGATTTAGGACTAGCTTGGCTACCTACCCAGCCTTGCACTGTGTTGTTAAGACATATTTTAAAGTAACCTGAAGCGGAATTTGATCTGAAATCCAAAGGTGCTTTTGAGTAGCTCACCTTTAAAAAAGCTGGGCAAAACAGTGAGGATTTGGCCATCCCGAAGAAATATCTTGTCAGACACTGTTTTAAAAATGCAGAAAGTTATATTTTATATAGTCAGCTTAGACATTTTTCTTTTTTAAGTTAAAATGATTTCTCATTTGAAAGATGTCTATTGTAATGGTTTAAGGATAGAAAACCTGTGGGTTTTTTCTTTAATGGTGTCTGTTCCGATGGTGTCTGTCCTTGGCAAAAGGCTAATATGTTCAGGCAGGGAGTAAAGAAAGTTGGAATGAAAGAGGAAACAAGGATGAAGAGGAAAATTTTTTTTAATGCTGTCTGTAGCTTTTATCTTTAAGATAGTGTGTTTTTTGTGGTGTGTTTTGGGCGTTTTTTATTTCTGAATGAATGAGTATGGTGACAGACTTGCTGATATCCTTTTTTTGAGTACTCATAGAATCATAGGTATCAAGTACTTGAGACTTCAATTGATATTTTTTCACTTTAACTTAGTTAAAGGAATTTTGACATTAAAGGAATAGGGGATTTTTTTGGTGTCATTTCAAACAACTCTGACCAAGGATCTTATTTTTAAAAAGTCAAAATGCTATTAGAAACTATTGGCCCAGAGCTTTGGTTGACATGACTGTTCAGTGAACATAGTCTGGTATATGCTAGATCTTCGGCTGGTGATTTTGTAATATTTTAATTCCATATTTCATTTTTTTTCCATCTAATTGGTTTCAGAAATGCATTCAATGTAATTATTGTCTGTGAAGGTACTTCTGTGAATCTGAATGCAAGTTCTGTACTATTGCCTGAATTTGTGATAACTGTATCTATGAGTAGCAGTTAATAGTAATTGCATATTTGTGCTGTCATGCTGGAATCTATTACAGTATGCATTGAGTAGCATCTGCAGTGAGGATGAGCATGTATGGATGTGAGGAAGGACAGGATAAGGCTGACTCCAACCAACCTGAATTCCTTCTGCTATGCTATGAGCTGCTGGTGGAGAATTCGGTTCCTTTGCTGAAAGCTGGAACAGCCCTTTCTGCCTTCTTCATTGCCAACTTACCTTCTTCATGCCTCTCCTGAGTCTATAAATTACGTCTAGTGTATTTTTGGCATGGGAAAACTGGAATTTAAGACAGTAAAAAATAATTAATGATTAATATCCTTATTCCTTCCTGAATTATTCTCATTCTTACCTGAGTAGGAGTAACTGTTTGAAGACCAGGTAGCAGCAATATTCTTGACTAGCCACATGGTAAAAGCACATGATAATG
This sequence comes from Scopus umbretta, assembly GCA_013400535.1. Taxonomy (NCBI): domain Eukaryota; kingdom Metazoa; phylum Chordata; class Aves; order Pelecaniformes; family Scopidae; genus Scopus; species Scopus umbretta. The sequence goes on along the minus strand of VZTL01033370.1, from coordinate 30,212 downwards.
TGTAAGTCAGCTAGCAGTTGTTTTGTGTATACTGTTTTGCAGAACTGAACTACTAGCAGATCCTTATTCTGCATAACGAATTTAAAGAGATAATTTTAAGCTTCGAGCCAAGTTACAGAGAGCATGTGGACATTTGAAATATCTGTTGTATTGTGTTAAAAATAAAGCTAAGGAAGACATAAATGCTTGTTGACTAAATATCTGCTATCTATCGACAGCAATGCCAAAAAATACGTTAGCTAAATATTTCATAATCAGGTTGAAACCTGGAAGAAGCACATGAAAAAATTAAATTTGTTATAATGTTGAATGTTTTCACAGTAAAAACAACCTAGAAATAACTTCATGCTCTGTGAGCTGAATCAAACAAATATTCAAACAAAGCAATTTCATATGCTCGCCAGTTCTTTGGCTTTTGACAAATAAGATTAAAAGGGATTTCATTTTCAGAAAAGACCTTTCAAACCAGCTCCCTTGAACATATATTTTCCTCCCTTAATATTTTCCAATTACACGCTCACTTATCTGATAATATCTACTTAGGAAACCTTATTCTGTTAGTTAACACTACATTCACATTACGTGGATATTAATAGCAGCATAAAGCCATATGCATCATTCTAAGAACTTCATCTGGAAGCATCATAAAAAAAACCCTCACTTTAACACTGAGTGACTCCACAAATGTCTTATCAGAACATTTGAAGTTCAAATATCCTCATTACCTCAGATACAAACATTTCAAGCTAGCAAATTAATGCTCTACACTATTAATTATTTTAAATATGCCATTAGAAAACACATGCTATCATTTTCCAAAAAGTTGAACCATTCCAGCTTTATATACTTATGTCTGTTATAGAAATAATAGGGTTTTTTAGCTAGACCTATCAAGATTTAGGCACACATGTGCAAACACCACAAAAGAAAAATTAATTTTAAAACCTATAGAAATAGCAGTATAGGGAACAGTCTGAAGAGCTTGATTTTTTTTCTGAATCACACAAAGTCCTCAAGGTTATGAGAATTGATATATGGTAGGATAATTGGGCTGTGCTTAGCTCGAGGGTGTTCAAAATCTCTTTGCTATGATGTTAAGATTAAGGTTAGGGATGTGTTAAAGATTAGGGTTGGAAACTATAGAGTAACAATAGATACATTTGTTTCTGGATCTTGTAGGATTTAATGTGAAGAAGGTGGTTTAGGTGGGAATGAAAGGCTTATGGAGAGGGTAAGAAACAGAAAATTTATTTATAGGATACATTTAGAGTTAATGGTAAAATAGGGACTGGTATTTGGGAAAGCACTGTTCAAGCAGCTAAGTTTATTCCTGGGTTTCAGAAGACTTACAAGTATACAAGCATGCAGCAAATTGAGATCCTCAACCTCTGTTTCCCAAATCACCTTTAATTCTAGATGTAACTGCAGTCTAACAGATATATGTCTGCTCGAAGCTAAGCATAAACTAGATGGCCTACCTCACACCAGCATTCATTCTAGTTCTGACTGACTTTTGAGATACAGCAATAAATGCTTGTCCTCCGTAGTGAATTCCAACCTATTTCAAAGTCTAGCCATAAGCATTGCTCAGCCTTCTGAGAAATAACAATAAAGTATTTTTTACTGCTGCCACGCCGTCTATGTTAGTCCTGCAGCCTTGCAAGATCAAGTAATAAATCAACATCTTCTGTTGTTTCTTCCCTGAGCCCTAGATCAAAGCCTAGTCCTAAGAATACCTTGTGGAATCCTTTGAAAGGAAACATCAGGTAATCCTTGTTCTGCCCTACATCTTAGGACAGAAATAAGATGAAGTCCAGTGATGATACTGATGGAAAACTTATGGTTCGTGGTTGGGTAAAGATCCCTAAGGTTAAATAAAACTTAGGATTCTTCAGATTTATTTTAGGATTAATGCTTGTAGTCTGTGCCAACTGGGTTTATAGCTGGTTACATTAGAGATAAATAGACCCTTGTCACCCAACGATCTTGGGGGAAGGCTTGTATTATATTTGCAGTGACATTAGGATTTGGGATGGAAAAGGTGAAGGACTAGGGTAATGGTGACAGACTTTGGAATTAGTATCAGAACTGGTGCTGATGTCACTAGCGGTTCTTGACTTGTTCTGGTGACCAAAAAGGGTCTCTGGGGTTAGGGCTTCAAATTACAGGGCAGAAGTTTTATCACTCTATTCTGCAAGGTCCACAAGCGTGGAATAATGCCTTGTGGCTGCAATGTGTTGCCTTGGTGCAGATCTATGGTTAGGATTTGTAGCAAAGAACCAGATGTCCTGGGGCTTAGTTCAAGTCCAGTGGAAGCCTCAGGTATGTATCTAATGTCGTTGTCCAGGATTGCGGGGCCTGAGAGAAAGTTTCAGAGGCAGGGGGAGGAGCTGATGCTGTTAGCTTATTCTTTTGTAGGGTGCCTTGAGTGGATTTTCGTGTTGGACTAATGTCAGGGCTGTAAGATATTGCAGATGCTGAATATATTTTGATTATAAAAATCTAAAATTTTTGTTTGGGATTCTGGAAGTCTTGCCAGGGTGAAATGCCAGCAGGGAAGAAGAGTTTATCAGTAGTTTCAGAGCAGGCTAGGATTAGATTTAGAGTAAATCTCAGGTAATCTCATGGCTCAGAAAGGCTTATTGGTTTTCAGTGAGGGAGAATATTGTTAACAGTGAAGGGTTATGGTAAATTCTGGGTAAGTATGGTTTTCTCAGCATGTCTAGGGGTGAAGGATTTTGTATTGTTAAGGCCAAAGAGGAAAGCTTATTGAAAAAGGGTAAGTGCTTGGTTTTGGATCAATTAGAAGTTCCTGGTTTCATTTAGGATGTGACCAGTTCTTGGGTTAGAATCTGGGACTCCAGGGGTAGGAAAACTAAGTGTAGTATTATATGTTTGCAAGATCCAGCAGATTGGGGTGAGGACCAGTGCTGAGGGGCAGAGATTATATCATGTAGACAAAATGGCCATTGCCTTAGCTGACAGAAAGGACACCAAAACCTGGATTTGTATATGTATATGAAGTTAAAGGTGTAAACTGTCATATATTGAAATGAAGCTTCCTATTAGGATCTGTAATAGTCATATTCTTTGCCAACCAGGCACAGAAGTAGCCAATACAATAAATTGCTGCTTATAAAAATCATCGGTGATTTATAAATTTTCGCTGTAACAGATTATTCCACTGTAGTAACATTAACTAGAAAACTAGTAACATTAATAGAAAACTAGAAATGGAGAATAGAAGGAAGAAAGTTTCCAGTTTATCTGGTAAACTGGCAGACTCGGGTCCTTACAGCTTCAAATGGAAAGTTATGATAAACTGAACTGATTTTTCGTCTCTGTTTTTTGTCATTTTTTAACATGTTTTTAACAAATGTTCTTGATGTATCCATTACACATATCTCACAATTAAGTTGTGAGATTATTGCAACTTGACCAGCTGCAGTAATATTGCTGGCTGAACTATTTATGCCAAAAGTGGTGGTGGGGGGGGAAGAAGGTATAATGCTGCAGTGGTTGGTTGAATCAAGTTTTATTGTGTAATTCCAAACACATGAAAACAGCAGTTGCTTTTTGATGACCTGCCAGCCTTTCTCCAATACTGCTAACTAGTCAAACTAAGATGTTTTTAACAATGTTTGACCCTCACCCCCTTTTTTTAAGCAACAGTAAATAAGAGGCAATCAAATTATTTTTCATTTTCAAGTTTGTATCCCAACATAACTAGTCTGTGTGATAATTTGACACCTTTCAGCTTTGTGACTTAAAAATCTTCCTATCACTGTTAATTGTTCAGAGGCTGTATTTGGTGTTCCAAACTGTGCATATTAATCACCAATTTCACACTTTTCTGGCAGGTATTGCTCCAGGAAATGCTGCCACACTGTCATAATGGTAATGAGAAAGTTTAGAGTTGGCCAAAACATTTCATAGAAGAACCCTTGTGAAGAAGAGTTCTAGTTTTGCTGTAAAGTAGGTAATTTCAAAATGTGTGTTACCAAACTCAGTATTAGTAATTTTAATTAGTATTTAAAGGATTGTGCAAACACATTTTTTAATAAATGCCTTCAGTTAGATTTTGTACTCCAGTTCAGGTTTACTCATTTTATGTTTACATATATATTATTAAATTAGGATTTCATCTACCATCCAACCAGCATACTGCTATAACACCATTTTTTATTGCCTCGGAAATATATTTTACTACTTTATAGCAATACTTTGAAAAATGTGACTACTGTAAAATAAACCATAATGATAAAATATTTATCATGCTTTGTATTGATAAATACTTTGTGATAACTGAAAGAATACAGTATAATAAAGAAAATGTTGGTGTTTCTGTTGTCCTCATACAAAGCTCTCCGGAGTAACTATGTAGTGCTTATTTACAGGGGTCTGTAACATTAACAATAATAATGACAATATAAGCCTGGTTGTATTCTTTAGCAGAGGATTTAATCATAAGCTTACATCTCAGCTGAAGACTGTGAAGAATCCTATAGCTGTTTAGTGGCATGTATTTAAAGGATATTTTAAATAAGAGCCTTTACGTATTGCTCTGTTGAAGCTGTTGAAAGTACATCTGCAGTAACTGCATGGCAACGTAAGAAGCTGGCAATCAAATATTAAGTAGTGGAAGATTTTCCCTGGAGTTGTAAAGCTCAGCATTTCTGAAAAATTAGGCTATGACTTAGGAGCCAAGTGTTAGTGTGGACTGCAGGTCACATTAGAAGTGGAGCAAGAATAAATAACACAAGCAAGAATATAGAAGAAAGCATGAACTACATGTAATTGGCTAATAACTGCTGGCATATTCAGCTGTGAATCATACTCAGCTGAGGGAGACTGACTGTAAAAGATATCAAGCAGATGTAAAGTCATTTTTAAAATTCCAGAGAAGTAGCATTAATCCCAAAACAGTGCAGTGAGGATTCCCATATGACTACTTTGCATATAGCTCATCAGTGAAAGCCATATCTTCTCATAAAATGATAGTTTGTTCAGCTTCACATGTGATTTTTCTTTCAGCTGTGTCCAACAAGTTATTACTAAATACATTTATCTTGTAATGATTTGTGCAAGGGAGTGGGAATGATTTTCCAATCAGTCAAGGAAAAAAGTTTTTGAAAACTATAGCATATTGAAATGAGAAAAGATTTTTTTACTCAGCCCTTGATACAGCCGTTGTTGTCAGCAGATGCAGCTGTTATGTGATTGCACTGCCTAGACTCTTCTACTGAAAGCAACATCCAAAGATTTTTCTGTGTAAAACAAAAGCAGCTTCTTTTGCTTATTTATGCAAATGGAAAAAGGAGAATCCTGGGACATATTTGGCTTAGAAGTTAAAAATGCTTATTTTCAACTGAGCGTTTTCTTGATTTTTATAACAACATCATTTTGCATTTACTAAGCAATTTATAGATGAGGAAATCAAGACATTGAGAAGTTGCGTCACGTCTATAGGGTCAAGCAGCACTAAGTACAAGAGTTACAGAGCTTGGTTTGCTTGCAGCAAATACTGAGTGAATGTCTCTCACGCAATAGCACGTGCTGTCTTAAAAATGATGGTATTCCTGTTTCTCCGCACCATGTGTTGTTGTTTGATCTTGGATATATTTACCCTTTACAAGTAGTTTTTTAATAAATAAAAGGAAAGGTCTCATTCATTAACATCTCACCTTTAATAGCTGAAGATACTAAATTATTCATTTTTGATATGGCATGACTGGAAGGGTGAAGTAATAAACTGGAGCTCAGAATGCTGACCTCTCTCTTCCTCACCTAAAGGTCTGCAGATTAGCCTTTGGCAAGTGTCTTCCCCACTTTGGATTTCACATTTTCAGCCTGATCTCTTTTTTCTTTTTTTTCTTTAAAAAAAAAACAACCAAAAAACCCCAACAAAACAACACACAACTATTTTCCTTTTTTTCTCTCTTCTTTGCTCTTGCTCTCTCACTGTCCATTGCAGGAGTGGGTATTTGTAATTGTACAAATAATTTTACAACTTACTAAAAGAAAGCATAGGGTTTTGTGCTTTTGTGATAAACAAAACCTCAGAAACCCTTGTCATGCTTATGAGATCAAAGGCAGTGAACCATTTGCTTTTGATAGCTATTCATTCACTTGATTTTGGGTTTTCATTGTTTCTTGCTTCTTTTGCATGTCTGGTAGCCACAAATGTAGTAATATTTTCTATTCCTTTTTCTTTCTATTTCTGAAGTGACTTATTTAATCAGTATACCTTAATCTATCTGATAATGACTAAGCTGTAAAGAACTTTGCCACGTATCATCCTAGGGTTTTTTTAATTGCACGTTATTCATCTTGCCAGGTCGTTTTTTTGTTCTCATCTGTAGATCATACTTAGATGACCTGTAGCTTTAATTAGTGTGGCTTATTATATTTTGGACAGCAGTAGTAGTATCTGAAAAAGATAGAACACTACAAAGATACAACAACTTATCTTCAAAGTAACACTGCTGTTAAAATATCACTCAACAGCTACATTCAGTGTATTGCCCAGCACAGAGTGTAACGCACTCACCGTTTCCATTTACTCTTTAAAAATTTTTTCCAGATAATTGCTAGTGAAAAACAAATAATAGGAGAGAAGGAATGAAAGAGTTGACTAGCAGGTAACATTCATAGTCTCTTTCCTAAGAGGAGGATATCATTTACAAAAGGCACTCCCAAAAGATAAGAATGACCAGTTGACTTACAAGCAAGGCTAGCTAGAAAAGTGATTTCTCTGCAGTTGGGTCATCTTGTTCTGCTGCTTATCATTAACCCCCTGCTAGCTATTTGGTAGAAGAGGCTCATGTGTGAACCCCCCAGCCCATTTCACTCAAAGTGATTACCAATCAGCCACTCCTTACATGTCCATGCAAACTCAGGTTATTTAGAAGGTCTCAAGAACAACTGAGCCAGCACATCAAAAGAGGGATGAGAAATTAGGCTGCACCAGAGACCGTAGTCTTTTCTGCCTCATGAAGGGGCGGCTGATAAGCAAGCTTTCCTGTTCCACAAAATGTTAAAGGTAACATACTGTAAAATTAAGTTATATCTGTAAAGTCTGGTGTATTGCAATTAACTAGAATTTCTAATCTCTGGTTTACCTATATGCAAATACTTTCATTTCTTTAAGCTTGTGCTAAATGGTGTTTCTTGGCTGAATAGTTAGTCTTATATATGTTTGAATAAATTAGAACCTGGATGACTAGCTTGTTATCTAGGATGAAAAAAGAACTGATAATGCAGGTTTTGGGTCACAGAGTTGACAGGAGGAATGAGGAGCAAATTATGGAATGACGTCCGTTTCTTCAGCTGATTTGTTTCTGCGTATTTCTGTAGCGGTAGGTGCATGTTCGAGAAGTGTTCAGTTTCACCTTTTGGTATAATAAAGTTTACAAACATAGCTCGCTGCTTAGCAGAAAATAGATTGTCAGCTCAAAAAAAAATAAATGGATAAAAAATGAATTAAATCACTTGAGGAAAAAAGGATATAGAGCATACTGATATGGCAACAGTTATGAAAAAGACCTTCATAAGTCATGCTTTTGACATGTTAAGTATGGATTTTTAACATAGAGAAGGAAATGTAGTAGTCCCCCCTTTGGGTCAAATGCCATTCGCTTAATTATTAACCATTGTCTGGGTGGGGAGAGAGAATAGTAGAGAATCAAATAGCCTTTTAGGAACATCTTTTTACAATGTATGCTCAGGACTGCCTCGTTTTTCCTCATAAGATTCAGAACATGTATTAGTGCTGTGAAACTGGCTTTGCAACACAGCTGAAGAATCTGCTGAAGATACTTTTCAGCAGTTGCAAGCTCGTGTTGAGAACCGGTGTGTGCAAAGCAACCAGTGAATATCAGTTATCTGCCCCCCCCATCTAAATTGATTTAACTGAAAGGAACTGGTTATTGTTTAATCTACTTAAACATACAATGAGTTTAAAGCTGTCAGATTTTTAGACTTTAGGAGCTTTCCTGGATCCTGGTGTAATATGGATAAAACTTAGAAATCTTTAAGGGTCTGTCACTCATATCAATGGACTCCATACGGCTCCACTTATAATGTCAGCACTACTCATTCATCTGCCTAAATCCCCACTGCTGAGGGCTCATAGCAGTCTAGAACCAACGGTGTCAACTCTCCAGTAGCTGGAAGCAAAGTCAGTTCCACTTGCTGCAAATTCTTTTTGGAGAGTCAGAAATATTAGTATGTCTTTGAATAACGCCTGCAAAGACTAGTAACATATTCACAGTGAAAACCCCTCACAGGTTTTGTCGGGTTTGGGGCTGTGTTTTGGGGTTTTTTTTTTTGGTTGGTTGGGGTTTTTTTGCTTTTAAAGTTTAACTCATAGATTATAATCTGGCATCTGTGGCTTTATCTGTGAAACCAATTACAGATAAAAGTGACAGCACTTAGCCATACAAATATATGATGCAGTGTTGCAATCAGGTGATTAGGACCTAAATGAAGTAATTGTGCTTACAATTAATTGCATTCTTGATTGATCTTAGTCAGCATTGGGAGGAAAGTGCTTATAAAATTTTTGGTGTGGTATCAGCCTAATAATAGAACTTCAGGCTTCAATTAAAGAGAGCAGTAAGAGTAAATAAATGGCCTGATAACTATGAAGAATAAGCAAGAAAACAAGTTTATATTTCTATTTTCTGCAGGCTTTTTGGTGGTAATGTATAATATACACTGTGGTTTTAGTGAAAAACCAGTGGTATTTAAAAGGAAAACTTTCAATATAAAATGTCAACACAACCTTTGCATACTTTCCCTGCACAGTTCAGTGGAGTATGAAAAGAGATATTGCATGCTTTCCTGTAGGAAGTTGGTCTTCCTCATGCAGTTTGTATTCATCCTTAGCCATCACTGAGTATCTCACAGGAGTATTGTGGCTGGGTCTAGATAGATGTGCTGTACATCTCAAACTAGTTTTCAATTTTCAAGCCGTGCTGAATTTGCAGCCAGCCCATGCAGCGTATCATACATTCATCCCATCAACATGAAAAGCTATTTTCTAGTGCTAACAGGCTGGATTTAGTATCACACTGGACTCATCAGTTAGGTATAAAATTCCTATCTGCGTTGCTTTTGCCAAAAAATAGGAAGAAATGTTTCCATAGCTGTTCTGCCTCATCAGCTTTCCTAACCATTCCAAACACTTAGACATGACAATGTTTTGACTATATTCATGTAAAATGATTTTTTTTTTTTCATGCGTTCTTCATTGCATGTATTAGGTTTTTCTTTTACTGTATTCTGGGGGCTTCCTGGTAATGTTCTAATATCACAGTGCCTAACCAGCTTGAGTAGCGCTCCTGGAATTTATGAAGATGACGGGCTTCTATCTTCTCTGTGGTTTTATATGCCACTGTAATGTGATGAACATGCAGGTGCTGGTGATTAGCATTCTCCTCTGGTAGGCAGAAGAAAATCAAAGAATTGTTGAGTGATGTAAACCTGGTAAGAGTCTGACAAATTGGCATATCTCTCAAATCTTCTGGAACAAAGCTGAGCTTCTGGATCACGCATACTCTGTATTGCAATCCTGGGAAAGACAAAGGAGGAGGGAAAGAGTATTGACTTGATCTACTCTTAAGGCACAGTGGATGAAATAATTTGTTCCCATGTATGTAGTTTTCAGGTGGCTGAGCATGTGATGAGCTGGCGTTGCTCAGGGTTCAAATTTTGGCTGCTTTGTACATTTACTACATCATGTAGTATGTTAAGACTTTTAAGATTCCCAGCAACTGGTGGTTGTGTTTCAGCATCAATTCTTTAAAAGAAACATGGTCTCACACTTTTTGATCAAAAATAGATGATGGAATTTTTTCAAGTTGGATGGTCAAGCTGTCCCTGTAGATATAGTCAATGCATGTGCGGTATTTCCTTTGTCAGTTCTATGTGTTTGACTTTTGGTTAGAAACCCTCCATGTAATATTAAACTGTTACATAAAGTAAGCTGTTGCTTTTGTTCCCATTTCATTGATTTAGTTAGAATAATAGGCTGTGGTCCACTTGAGTCCTAATTTCTCTATATAGACACTGAATAGTCTTTTCTCTGGTTTGTGGCTCAACATTTTCTCCCTGTTTTGATCTTGTTAGAATCCTTATTTTGAGCCTGTTAGAATATGTACTGTCTCTGTTTCAGTATATTGGTATAATGTGATTACATTCAGGACTCAGAATATTTTCCACAGTATTAAAACTCTGGAGCCATTGGGAATATAAAAGGCTTCAATAATTTCTATGTAATATTTTTAATGATGGTTACTAATTGCTAAAGCACTCCATTTGTGAACATGCTTTGTTTCCCTTGGTAGGAAACACACAAATGACAAACAGCATTTTGAAAAAAGGAGATCCAGAGCATATGGGGTCAGTAGTTATTTCTGCCATATATGTTGAAGTGAGTATTGGTCCCATATTCCGTAAGTGCAAAACATGAAAACATGCCGTACAAATCATTTACATTTCAGATTAACATTGTATCCTCTTTTCCATTGCATCTTGTTTGCAAATAGTATTATATAAATAATACACAAGTCTCTAAATAACATATTAATATTCACCTTGTTTCTTCTTATGGCAGGCTTCTTTCTTTATGACAGTATTAAAGTTGTGTTAGAACTCTGACTGTAGAGCATCTCTGCACCTAACTTCCAGTGTGTTTTCTATATATTTAATAAAATCAGTGTTAGCATGCTTATGAAACAGGGTTGGAGGATTGTTTCTTTTATCTGTATGTATACACCCCCTACCACCACCCCTGCAGTAATACTAGCTGCCTAGAACCAAATTATCATAGCTTTCATGCCACAAAAAGATTGGAAAGTTTGGTAGATGATGGATAACTCCCCTTAACCCTAATATATGGACAACAGGTATAGTTAACATTGCTTTGCAAGATCAGTTTCCCAGAAACATAGCTTGTTGGAACAATAAATAGCTTCAGGGATAAATATAGTGTCTGAAAATTAAACTGCAGTCTAATGGTTTAAGGAAATTTGGGATAAATACCTTTATTTTGTTAGCTTTTTGTAAGGAAAAGCAGTTTCTTTTGATCTCTCTTCCTGAAGAGGTGGACAGTGCCTGCAGATAAGCTTGGGGAAGTAGTTGGAGCTTGGCTGAGGAGCAGCTGAGCTGGTAGCCTCAAGGAAGGCTTTTGTAGCTCGATAGACTAACATTGATTATGCGCTCTTCTGAAGCTGATTTAGAGTTTTTGCTGCACTGTCCTACAGCCTATGGAGCAGAAGCCTGTATCTTTCCATGTTTCTATTTTAATGTGTTTTTCTTAAGGCTTAAAACCTCTCTCAGCTGTGAGGATATTTTTATTCTTTGGAAGTTCTTAATTTATTTTATTGGACCCCCAGTGTACAACACCACTGAATCTGGTAGATTCTGAGTCTTTTACTCTGGCTTGGGAAAGTGTTCTTGGCAGAACCAAAGTGGAAAATCCATGAAAAATGCTGTGTGATAGAAAGAAATATGTATATAGAAAGGATATAACCACACCAAATAGCAGCCTGGAAGGTGACATTGCAGTACCTTGTTACCTTCTTCAGCTTTTAGCAAACAGCCAACTAAACCAGCTGCTCGGGGAGATGGCAGCCTGAGCAAAATGGGAGCAGTAGGTAGAGGGGACGTGGAATACATGTTGGAATAAGCAATAGAGAAACAGCTGCACTGGCAAGTGGCAGCAGAAAGGAACGACTTCTCTCGTAGGAAAAGTAGTGATCGTGAAGGAGACCCCTCATCTGTGTAGCCAGCAAGGTTCATGACTGCTGGAAGAACTGTGAAGCCTGGCAAAGAACGTAGACAATGCTGTGGTATCCCTGTAGCAAAGCTTTTTTTTTTTTTTTTTTTTTTGGGGAGGGAGAATTTTTACT
>VZTL01033370.1:0-18166 GCA_013400535.1 Scopus umbretta | reverse complement strand
TTTTTTTTTTTTTGTTGGGAAGAGAGAATTTGAAGCTATATGACAGCAAAATGATAAATTAATGTCAGATTTAGGCCCCAATGTTTATGTTAAAATCAAATGCTCTTTTGATAATTTCATGAGTCTGCTGTTCTTGTCTTTAATCCAATATAACATGTTTTGGTATAGTACCAAAGAAAATGGAGGGAAGATCTCCACCAAAGCATAGACGATTCATTTCTTAAGGAAGAGAACTCAAATACAGTCAGAAATAAACCACATCCTTATAGGTGCTCATACATCATGAGAATCCCTTTTTTTGTTTTAAGTAATTTTCTGGCAAGTATATTTTACTTTAATATGGCTATAAACTCTAAATGCTTTCCACAATCAACTGATTGTTGAATATTCGGAAAACTTTACACTAAATCTAAATTACATGTTTACTCGGACATGGCAGGACTTGATTCATAAGTCTTTTATAGATACATATGCATTTTTGTTGTTTTAAGACTGCTCTGGAAGTACCTAGAAGACTCTCTTCTGCCAACGAGGAATTAGACGGCATTAGACTGGATCCTTTCATTTTGTAGATATTGTTGGAAAAAGCTTCATTTCAAGAGAGAGCACGTCTCATTGATTTGCCGTGTTCTTTAAAGCCTGTGCATTATAATAGAGGGTCCAAATACAGTTCAGCGGAGAAACCTCCTGCAGTACCGGGAGAGCTGCATTTGCCCAGCGTTGCAGTGGCTGCCGCAAGGGGTATCTGCGAAGAGCCCTTGTGTGCCGTGCAGCATCTAAGCATGTTGGCTACTTGGCCAAAGGTAGACAATTGGGTGCTCTGTTCTGCAGTCTTTATGAGCCGTTTTGCTGCATGGTATGAGAATCTTCTACCTATAGTGCCAAATATCCTGTGTTTCTCTCTACTCTTAGTGGGATTTATCCCTATTTTGCAAAGTTCTGAGTATGGAGAGACCATAGCAAATTTGAAGGCAGGACCAAAGCATTTCCCAAGACTCAAAACTGCCATCGCATGTATTAACTACACAGACTGCAGATAAAATGTTTTCTGTACTTCATTGAAGCTATGAGGTAAATGCCTTTTTTCACCAGAGTCCCGTCGTTCTTTCAATCCTGATGTTAGTTTGGCCAGTAAAAAAAATAAAGGGATTGGGGGAGGATTGGTGGTAGGGAGGAAAGAGACAAAACATATGTGACAATCTCTTTCAGGCTAAACTCTCTACTTCAGATACCTGATTATTAGCAGGCTTTCAATAAAAAATTTAACTTCCTATAGATTTATTGCTTCCACCCTCCCACTCCCCCCAGCATCTTTCTGAAAGTGTCTGGCTATTCTATTGACATCCTATGAGCCATTCTGCAGGGGGACATGATAACAGTGCTGCATGTATCAGAGATATATGCCACTTTAATATTTTTGGGTGTATGTGCCTCAGAATTCCTAAGTTATAATTTGCTTGGGTAAATAACTGCAGTAAACAACATCAGTAGTAACAAACAGAACATTGCAATTTATTCTTTTAGTCAACATTTTCTTTTGATTTTCTACCTTCTATAATAGCAAATCTGTTGCTGCCAACAAACATTTTCTGGATTTTACTGGAAAAACATGTACAGCTCTTATTGCTTTGTTAATACAAGCTGCTTTCATGTTTCCTTTCTACTTTGCAAAAACATGGCACTTACCTCTTGATGTTTCCCAGCTAATTTATATATAATACTTATCCATGCATAAAAGGTGCTATATGTAACACACCTTTTGCTAAGGCGAGTTACAGTAAATAACTGTAAATAACTCTAAATAGCTTCTGTGGCCATATGCAAAAATTGTTTGATGATACTCTGTACAATACCAGAATATAGCAAAGGTTTATAATTGCTGAAAAACTAAGGCTAACTGGAGAAAAACATGTGTGTGTGCGTATAACGTCTGTGGAAGCTTCGACCAGAGTAGCTGTATGGTGGTTCATTTTATTGATGTTTGTGGCAAGCTTCAGATCCTTAATATTATTTAAATATGTATATACTGTTAACTGAGTTTTCCTATTGTTTTACATTTATACCATACCTTTCATAGGAAATGTTTTGATTCTCTCCCTGAAAATAAAAACATAGCTTGTGCCTAGCAGGTCAATATGTCAGTGTGACATAAACACATCTCATATGGACGTACAGAGTTGTATTGCTGCCGCAGTTGTAGTATGTTTGTACAAAGCACGTGAAGACCTCCCGAGGCTGGGACAACCAGTCTCTGTCTGTGCCGTAAGAGTAAATGGCGCCAGACACTGCTCAGTGCTCATCTCTGGTAGTACAGTCCCTGGGCGCAGTTTTGGCCTGCACCAAGGAGTATTGTACAGGCAGTATTATTCAAGGGATTGTGTGGGGTCTATTCCCAGCTGGCAGAGTGGGAAAGGCCACCCACTTTGAAGAAGGGGCAGGATTTTGCCATGCTCTTGTTGGCATGGAGGCTGGAATAAATGCTGTAGCTCCCTGGAGGAAGGACCAAGGGCAGGGGAAGGTAGCAAGGAGAAGGGGGTTTGAATGTTCCTGTTGTGGAACCCCTGGTCTGCAGCCGTAGTGGGATCAGCTAAGCATGTCCCCATTTCAGGGTAAGAACTAATTTCTTTTTCATTCTTTTTGTATGTGAAGGGACAACTTCCAATTTATGGAGTCAAAAAATACACCTAACCAGGTCAATTAAAAATACTGCATATAGATTTTCTGAGTAAATTGCTGAACTCCAACAATGGCTCTCTACAGATATATGTAATCTTGTCCCTTCCCTGCTGACTTTTGAAGTTGTGGAAGATGTTGAAAAACTGTCATCTCTCTTCTGCTGCTGTGCCTAAACTTTGTATTGTCTTTCACTGTAGCCAGGGCTGGACAGTGATTGAATGTCATCTAGTGCTTATTAATATGAATGTTGTCATTTGTCATCCCAGTCATCACTGTCACTCTGTCATCTCAGTTTGTGTTATATTGGCTCACAGTGTTGCTACCTTTCTGTCCTTCATCTCACATGTAGATTAATGAATTATATAAGTTAACGTAACTGAAGACTAGTCCCAAGGAAAAAAGATCCACATCTAAAAATTACATTCACTCCATGTGTACCTTATTGCAAGTGGTGCATGCTTTTTAGGGAAGTGGAGTGTCTATTTTATCTTAGACCATGGAGTGTGCTGTATTTCTATTTCCCTTTATGTTCCTTCCATAAGAGAATAAAAGCGCCACAATTTCATTGCATTAGCAAGAAAAAGCCTTTGGTCTTCCTATTTAATTGGGTTATTTTGGTGTAGTCGGGAGAATATGGTCTTTCTGAAACACCATATTTAAATTTTTACTGCTATCTTCAGAAAGCTAAAGGGTGATACTAATAACTGAAATAATCTCATGCACCCATTATCTAGAATGAAGGTAAATTACATTCACAAAAAAACAGGGATTTATTCCACAGCTGAAATAAACTGGAATGTCTGTTTGAATAATAGAGAGGGCTGGAGAGAGAGAATAAAACAGCACTGAGAAACAAAGTTTGTTTTTTTTTTTTTAAAAAAAAAAAAAGCTATCCAACATCGTTGGGTTTTCATAGAATTTGCCATACCAGCGGGCATTTTTTTTTTAGAATGGAGACATTTCAACCCTGACATGGATTGAAATAGTTGAATTTTTTTAATCAAAACTTAGTTCATACCTTCAAAACTTCAATTGTTTTGAGTATATGCCAGCTGAATACTAGATATATATTTAGCGAGGAGTAGCAGCAGTAGATTATAGACACTTACATGCTGCTTGCACAGTGACACCTGGCTCCGTACAGGGTATACGCATGCCTTCTATTGCTATGGGCTCCTCTCCTGGGATTTGACTGTACTTATACACACGGTGAAGGAGCCTGGTCTGTCTGCTTGGTCTGTTCTCCAGCTTACGCAGACATTCCAAAGAGAGCCAAAACCATCAACAGGCGTTGCAGGGAAATCAAATTGCTGAGGCCTCAATTAAAGGGAAGAAATTAGATTATTAATTAGGTAGAATACAGAAAGCGCTTTCCAGGGAACACCTACTGACTTCTTCAGGAGTTTCAGAAAGCACACCTGTGTCCACAGAATGACCCCATTCTCTAGCTGGAAGCATCAGGTTCTAATGCAAAAGCATGAAACCCACGTCTGGTGAAGAAACAACAGGCCACTGAAATTGAGGCAGTACACGAGCTCCAGGAAAAAAAAAATCGCAGCTTGGAGCACAATGGTGATGTAGTTTTCCCAAGCAATGGGAAAGCCAGGAAAGATATCTTGTAAACGCAGTATTAATATTACAGACTTGAAGCATATTATAAAAGGGAATGCGAAGCTGAAAAATCTGCTCACCTGTACATAAATGGAAAGCTGTATAAATATTATGCATGCCTGAATACTTTTAGAGCATATGGGGGTTATGTATTTGGGGTTTTGGGGGTTTTTCATCATCATCATCACTTGTGGGTTTTGTGAATGTCTCTCTTGGGGAATAAAGGCTTGAAGAAATGCTGATGGCAAGGGAATCTGCTGGAGTGTTAATTTTCATTTTCTTTCCAGAACTGCCTTATAATATGCAGTAATCCATATTCATTCTGCTGAGGAAAGATACTATCTGCTTTTTCTATCCCTTTTCCCCTCCTCTTTTTACTTCAGATTAAGAAATTACTAGAACGCTGTCCTATTTTCTGTCATGCAGGAATTAACTGCCTCTTCTGCCTTTGTTGAGCAAGTTGTCTTGCTTTAGCATCTTCAAAACTATCTTCCCATAACTTAATTAAAATTCAGCCTTATTGCTAAATCACCTTTTATTGCTGTACTTTTGTAGTTTGCTACTTTGTTTACTAAATAATGCAATAGAGCAGTGGAATTTCATTACAGCATCCAATAAATAATCAGGTAAAGTGTAAAATGCAGCAATAAAATGATCAATAGAAAAATGATTAAATTATTATGACTGTCATATACATTTAACTATCTAAAGTTCATTTTCCTTTGAAATTCAGCATCTGAATAGTTTGACAAAGATTTTTGGGGAGTATAAATCAATGTTTTTGACTGTAGGTATGCATATAAATCCAGAGAAAAAGGAAAATACGATATTTCAATAAATAATCTGATTTACTCCCTATTGAAAAAATGGGGGGTGAGGGGAAGAATCTGTCTTCTGCAGTGTTGCCCTTGATTTCTTTGGCAGCTTGGGATGATTTTTTTGTTGTTGTTTTAAATCTAACTTTGGGCAGTCTGGGAAATACACTATGTGAAATTTTTCTTATTAAAACTATTTAAAAAAAAAATAATCGCATGACATTTAAAAATAACCACATCAAACACTGTCAATGTTCTAGCTACATCAAGGCTTCGATCAGAATTTGCAGCATAACAGCCAACAGCGAATCCATGAAACCTGAACGATGGAGGGGATTTAGTAGTGTTCAGCAGGGCACAAACTTTGAGGAGTTCTCTTTTCTAGGTGTTATTTCTCTGACTTCTCATGAAAGAAATACTCATGTGGCAAGCCTTTGCAATTCATTATATAAATCAGTCCATGATTAGATACAAATCTATTAAAAACACAGACTACTTTGCCTGTGGCATTCATGCAAATATTTGTAGAATTACAGTGTGTCTTCAGTGGAGGTGTGATTACAGGTTCTTTCAATTTTAATCTATCTATCTTCAACCTGACTGTCCTGCAGAGGATGTTATTGTGGGCCAGGGTTCATGTGGGTTTGGGTAGCCGTAGCTACATGCCACAGTAGGTGGTCAGGAGAGTTACAGTAAGGCTGTCGTCATTGATGTTACAGATGTTGCAATCGCACGTGTAGTTTTGACGCATATAATGGTGTTTTGTTTAGGTGAGCATACCTCTTAAGAAGGCATAAGATGATTACAGATCACGTGCAAGACAGACCTGGTAGTCTATTTGTGGCTTTAGTTCTGTTTTGGGTATAGGGACGGTCAGTTTGGGATTTTGTACCACATTTCCAGAACTAGGGTTACTGGGAAGCAAAGTTGTAAGTACCTTGCAGTAGGGAGTGGAATCGGTGAGGTCTAGCAGATTTTATTATCTCAGTCTGCTGATTGATTTTGTCTGGACTAAGTTTCACTAGAGAAATGATGAGAAGTGGCAGCAGCTCAGCTACAGCTTCAGGAAGGGCAGTCTGGAGAAAACAAAGAGGGCAAAAAGCTAAACCCAACGAACGAAGAACTTTTCTTTTTTTTTTTTTTTTTTTTTAAATAAGATCTCACTTGAAAGAAGTGGGAATGAATAATCCAAAATGACTGCTTTGAGACTTACTGTAAAACTGTATAAGCCTTTCTAAAGCCTTTCTACACATCCCTAAAACAGAAGTGTTGATCATTTCTCTTCTTAAAAAAAAAAAAGAAAAAAAAAAAAGAAAATCATTACACCATTTAGAGAAATTGGAGGTTTACAGTTAAAACTGCATTACATGTGCTGAATTGCATGTAATTCACCATGTCACCTCTATTTCTTTTAAGCATGTGATGGGCCAATGTGGCTATATTGCACAGAAAGATACCATACTTTAGTTGCTTCATGGTGGCATTTTTTCACCTTAGTTCTACAGTTAATCTCTTCAGGGCTGACATTTAAACCAAAAAATATTCTAGTTCTGGGGTGTTTTTATACTGTGTTCAAGTACTTGGCACTTTCTTGATTTTTGGCAAAATCATCTTCCAGCTGCTGGGGTTTGTTTGTTCGTGGGTTTTATCTCCCTTTCTAGTGATATCTTTTTTTTTTTTTTTTTTTTTTTTTGTGATGGTTTGGGTGCTTCTACTCCCGGGATTGTCTCTTGCTATGGTCTAATGTTTTCCCTGAGCCACATCTCAGCCATGGGTGACCTCGCTAGCTGTAATAGCTATATGAGGACTGAGAATGTATGTGTGCTTTAAAAAAATTGTTGAGGGGTTTTTGTTTCTGCTTTGTTTTTTATAATTTTATTTTCCTTTCTATAGTGAGTAAGTATTTAACTATTTTATCTGTAATGATGATGTATTTTGAATGTGAGATCAGGTGCTACTTGCCTGGGAGGGCTTCTGCTTTTCCTATTAACTCTATATTTTCATATAGATACCCTTTTTTAAAACAGAAATAGATATAGGTAAGTGTGTGTTTTGTCAGCTTTCTCGAGCACATTATCAGGCAGCCTGTAATGCTTATTACAGTCCAAAATCCTAAAGTGTATGACACATACTTAAATGTACTTCAGCTGCTTTTTGTTTCAGAAAGCAGACATAAACACCTGTATTAGATGACCTCAGTATGCATGGGTACTTTTACTGAGGAAAAGAAACTTAGAAAGCTGCAAAGCTTTAAAATTAGCACTCTCTTTCGGGCAGGGAAGCAAACTCATTGCTGAAATACATTGGACAAAGTTTTCTTTCCTTCCCTCTGGGAGATGTGTCAAACCTAAGAAATGGTAATTTAGAAATCCCAGCTGTATTAAACTTGGCTAGGGAAGTAAACTTGGTTGTTTTAACCTTCAGAGAAGCATAAGGAGAGGAAGTATTGCTCATTCTTATTTATATGAATTTTATATTCTTTGTATGAAAATCTTACAGTCTTTTTGGCTTAGACTTTAATTCAGGTTGGCCTAAGCATAAGATTTATATTACAAGAGAAATGATGCTTTAAATAAAGTATTTGGCAGTACTGTTGTGTATATAAAAAGTCAGTTTTATTTAAATAATATTACTCTTTTAATATGACAAACCATCAGCAGTTTTGAGTTATTTAAAATTCAGTGGCAAATACTTTAACATAATTAAGTTTGTATGGGCATATCACTTGTCTGATAATAAAACTGACACAAGTGAAATTTTAAATAGCAAGAAACAAAGTGTTATTTCTCCTGTGTCAGAACTGGCCAGCACAAGCAATAAGTCATGAGTATTTGGAGGTAACTGTATAGTGCCAAAACTGAAGGATTACCTGAAATCAGTTGGCAGAGTTGTGATTATTATGTATGTATAAACTGATGGACCAAGTCCTATTTTCTTGCTTCCACCTGCTGAAAAGGAGGTGGTATGTACGGCCCCATCAGGCCTCCTTTAAGATCTGCACTTGGGAGACTGTCGGCGGCAAGGATGGTTTCGTGGTAGTTGTCCGCAGTTACGTTGCTAGGAATGTAGCTCTGAGATTTGATTTGGGCGACTAAAAGTGAAGAGTGAGGTAGTATTGTATGCTTAAAAGTCAGGAGTTTTAGAAAAGGATAAACAGGCTTTTAAAATTTGGCAAATGCTAAGTTTTATTTGTGGAGTAGGATGACCATATGATACTCTAATCAGCACCTTTCAAAAACAGATGCGTGACTGTTCGTTAAGGTCAGTTGGTAGAAGAAACCTAAGAAAATTAAGAAATATACTTACTAAACTGGAATTGAATTTGAGTAAATATGATGTTTTAGAAGGAATGAAGATCTTCCTTGGCAACTATAACTCCACTTTGGTGATGTTGTTATTGATGTCTCCAGGATTTATTTTTTTTAAGGAAAAGATATTTTTGAACAGAAATTTCCAAGTTTACTGTGATGATGTTCTTTGAAGGTGAAAGATATTACGAGAATCGTTTTTCTTCTCATATCATCAGATGCATTATTATAGTTTGAAGTGTTCAGAGCTGCTAACAGTGCTGGTGAGGGAAATCACCATATTGGGACTTAGTGCCCCAGTAACTTAGCAGTTTTATTACACGATGGTTACAGTAACCTTTAAGCACAGGAGAAAAGACTGATGTACACTGTACTGGATGTCTCAATCATGCAGCTAGAAAATATGGGCCCCTTTCCTCATATCCAGTTCTCCTTTCTCATTTAATTGAGCTATTAACATTTTAGAAACCATTAGTGCCTAACAAGTCTTGCACTTTTGGCTGCAAATAGTATTGTGTATATCTGAATGAAAGGTGCATTTCTTTCAGAAAAACTTTCCTAAAAACCTGTCTTCTCATGGATTTGCATGTGTGGATCCAAGACCTATTTTCTCAGGCAGAGGAGACAGAAATCTCTCCAGGTTAGTGCTCTCTGGTGACAGCAGAGAGAAACTCATCCATACTGCTGCAGAGAATGTACCTAGTTCTGTGCAGTGGTGTTTGCTCATATTTACAGCATTTAGTTCTTTATTCAATAACTTGTTGAATGTTAATCTATAAATGGAATTTTTATTGCTTGAACTTGATTAGGCAAAGGTTTTCTGACTAAATGCCTTTTGAGCCTAGTAAGAGCTTGTCCTGGTTTCAGCTGGGATAGAGTTAATCTCCTTCCTAGTAGCTGACGTAGTGCTGTGGTTTGGGTTTAGTATGAGAATAATGTTGACAATACACTGATGGTTTAGTTGTCAGCACTGCTCAGCAACACTAGTCAAAGACTTTTCAGCTTCCCATGCCCTGCCAGCGAGAAGCTGGGAGGGGGCACAGCCAGGACAGCTGCCCCAACCTGCCCACAGGGCTATTCCATATCATACAGCATCAGGCTCAGTATAGAAACTGGGGGGAGTTGGCTGGGGGGCAGCAATCGCTGCTGGGGGACGGGCTGGGCATTGGTCAGTGGGTGGTGAGCAATTGCATTGTGCATCATTTGTTCTATATGTTGTTATTGTTATAATAATTATTATTTTCCCTCCCTCTCCTGTCCTATTAAACTGTCTTTATCTCAACCCACAAATTTTACTTCCTCCCTGCTCACCCCTGATTCTCTCCCCCATCCCACTGGGGAGGGGGAGAGTGAGCAAACAGCTGTGTGGTCTTTAGCTGCCTGCTGGGTTAGACCATAACAGAGCTGTGTTGGGGTTTAAGCTTAACATCTCATGCCCCCAGTAGAACCCCGTCCTAAAATACATCTTGCTTATAGAAAGGTAGATATACTGTCTCAGGAATTAAAGGCTTACATAACTCTGATATTAAAATCCAACCCTCATACAATAGGTTAAATACCAAGGCAATCTGAGTAATGCTGTAAATTTCAGATTACTTGGAAGACATTTTAAGAGAAACAGCCTCTTCATCTCAATGGTAGGGCCTTAGCTGAAGGAAACAAACCGGTTTAAGTGAAACAACATGTTTTAAATAAAATGAGCTGTTCCATTAAGCTGTGTGTATGTTCTCCAAATCCCTCAGGTCCTGTCAGGGTATAAGAATATTCAACACCTCAGTCTTGCTGTTAGGTGCCTGCAGCATGTAGTCAGGATGCAGGTGGTATAGCCAGCTTGCAGGTAGTAATGCTTCCTTGCTTTTATAAATCATCACCTCTTGGGAAGTATTCTGAGTGCAATTTGTTTTTCATAGTTTGAACACTTCATTTTTCTTGCAATTCCTAAAAAATCAAACCTACTTAATGGAGCTCTTCCATTTCAGTCATTCTGGTCAGGTATTCTTGCTATACATGATCAATATAGAGGAAATGAGTAAAATGCTGGATGTGTATATTCTTCCCATCCCAAGTGAAACAAAGGTTATCAAATCACAGATGACTTACATGATTATAACAGCCTCAGAAGTACAAACAAAGGTGAAGGATTCTCCACAGGACTTTATATTACAACGTTGAATGCCTATTATGATTTCTTGAAATTGAAATTCCTTAGAGGAAATGTTAGGGCTCTTATGTGTGAATGTATTAGCAACTATAATTTTATGTGCTATTTTACTTTCTCTGGGATGTAATTTGCTCAAACAGAGAAAGAAATCCTTTTTATTAAAAGAATGAAATGATGAAAAGGGCAAGAAACTTGAGCATGCACCCTATATAGAAAATGGAGAAAAACCTGAAAGTAACAATCTCATTTTATGCAGATGAAATCAGTTTGTGTTCTGTGGACAATGTTTTTTCTCCTAATGGAAGTTGATTAAATCAGCAAGGAGCTGTGTGTTGTATATACGTAAGGGGTATAAGTAGGGGAAAAATCATCAGAGAGAAAGTCAGAAAACTTGCTTGATTGTACAGCTGTCTTCTATGTCATGACTCTCCAGAGTCCACTTAGGGGGAAAAAAATCAAGAATTGCATTGGGGAGCAAGGAGGTAAATGTCTTCTGCTCTGTCACTTCTCAGGATAAAACTCCAGTGTGTTTCCAATCCTAATCTGATGTGACTGTTTCCTCATTCGTTATTTGTACTTTCATAAATCAAATGCGAAGCATGTAGTTGGAATGGTGGAAAAAAAAAAAAAAAAGACTATGAGACTGATTATGGCTGGGAAATAAAGTGCTGCAAATAGTAACTCTAAATCTCTTCTCTCTAGACTTGACAGAGTTGTGAATGTTTTGGCAAATTTGGCAAGCACAATGAAAAAA
The DNA here is from genome assembly GCA_013400535.1 of Scopus umbretta. Taxonomy (NCBI): domain Eukaryota; kingdom Metazoa; phylum Chordata; class Aves; order Pelecaniformes; family Scopidae; genus Scopus; species Scopus umbretta. The sequence continues at coordinate 6,841 of VZTL01033370.1, read as the reverse complement.
TTAACACCATTTTTTAAAAAAACGAATTCAAGATTTCAAGCCCTGAACCAAGAGCAAACATCTATAGTTTATTTATAAATATATGAAGCTATAGCTGATATTTTAAGCACGCATCAACTTTAATAAATCTTGAAAGCTGCACTTTTAAAATATATTCAAATAAGATACTTTTTCAGTTTAAAAGAAGAAGTTTTTCACTATTTAGTTCTTGAAAGCAGTATTTTAATTAGTTCATCTTTAATGATTTTTAGGCTATTTCTTCTTTATAGTAATATCTAACATTTGTATGAAGTACAATCTATCCTCTATATTCGCTTAATACTTGTTTTGCAGTGCATTTAAATCTAAGGAAGACTGTTGCCTGTGGAAGTACTGTTACTGTATCAAAAAATTGGGCACTTGTAATAATGCAAGTGGATACACTAAAAGCATGTTTGGAATAAACTAGTGTCATAACACGTGAAGAGGGGTTAGGAAATCAATGTGAAGTGTCACCATGTCCTATATTTGAGAACTCCTTTTACTTCCAGCCAAATTTTGGAGGTACTACGTGAAAAAGGTTGGAACGGAAATGTACTGCCAGCCAAAAAGGGTAGCTAGGTTCTTTCACAAAGTAAAAGCCCTAGAAGTACAAAATTATGAGCAGGATTATTCCCTATCGTCAGTTCCAAGGACCTGCACTAGTTTAAGATGATAAATCTCAGTTAAGAGGAGAAGAAAGAGCATATTCCCCGCTAACACTTTCATTTTTAAGATTTTGCCTTCTTGATGACCTTTCACTAGACTCAAAATATATTCTGTGAAATGATCTTTTAGGTTTATCACCAATTAAGAAAACCAACCTCTCTTAACCTACAAGTGAACTTCTGAACCATATATCCAAATGCTCAGAAAATGAATAAGAATCCTGTAAATTTTCTATAAGTATCCTTATAAAAAAATCTTAGCTCTTTGTAGAATTTAAGCACAAATTTTAGTTTAAGTTTCAGCGGTGTTATTAGAAACAGTAATTCTATGCACACACTTGCTTGGTTGCCTGCTTCCCTGAAGACTCAAAACGGATTTTCCAATGAAAAGACAGAGTGGTAATTCTTCCTGAAGAATCTAAACACAAACAACGTTACACAAAACTATTTTTGGCTCTCCCTAATTTCATGTTGAACAATCCTTCATAAGAAAGTTAATCTTGTTGAGTATATGTAGAAAATTTTGGTCCAAAAAGAACAAGAGATAAGATCATTACAATGCTTGTGGACTTTGTAAAGTAGCAAAAAAAGCAATACTTGCTGAATCACTGGATTATATATTTGTCATTTTTTCTTTCATTCTAAGTAGAATATTGATTCTTATTTTAATAGCATAATATAATTACTTATAGGTATTTGTTTTTCTAGCTGCTTATATCTTCAAAGCATTGAGCACATAGAAGAAACAAACACTATAATGCCACAGTTTAAAGCTATTGGATTATATGAATGAGCTACAGAAGTTCCCGTAGTTAATTTGTGTGTGCTTAGCCTGTCACCTTCACTTCTATTGACTAAAATTGTATGTGGACACTATTTCATTGATCTGGGTAGGAGGCTCTATGATGCAGGTAGAACTCCCATGTGGTCTTCCGTGCGAGAAATAATACTGCTTTTTAGAAATGTAATGTTACTAATCCTGGACCCAAGCACGGCATAACTCTGAAAGCCAGAGTAGTTTCAAAAATAAATAGCTTTATCACATAAAAAACCCCCCAACAACCAACCACCTAAATTTTTTTCTAACTTTTCAGCAGAAAATATGGAGTCTTTTAGAAATGTTTCATGTTTGTCAAGCATTAGAACAGGCTGCCCAGGGAGGTGGTGGAGTCGCCATCCATGGAGGGGTTCAAAAAACATGTAGACGTGGAGCTTCAGGACACGGTTTAGTAGGCATGGTGGTATTGGGTTGATGGTTGGACTAGATGATCTCAGAGGTCTTTTCTAACCTTAACAATTCTATGATTCTATGAACTTCATGTCAGGTCTCACAGGTATTTGTAGAGAGCGTTCTTGGAGTTGGAGATTTTTTTTATTATTATTTTTGTAATTATATAAAACTTCATATTTCTCTAACTGTTTAATCACGTTTTCCATCACTAATTGGAAATTCTGTAATGCATCAGGTTCACAAGCATTAATTATATAGTATCATGACAGATTTTTTTACATGTAATTAATTGCTACAATAAGATTATATGAAGTAGAAGACAAAGTATCCTATATATTTTTAAACTCTCATATGAAGCTGTTAGAAAGGTTTAAAAAATTTGTAACTTTTCAAAACATTGCTGACATTCTGATGCTATTCAGAGAATTGCCATATTGAGAAAGAGAGTAGGAACAGAATTTAGATGGGTGATCTGAATGTATAACCAAAAAGGCTTTTTTTATCTCTTATGTTAAATCCTTTTGGAGTCCCAAAAAGCAAAGACAGACTGTCTTTATCAATTGTATTCACAAATCAAGGAGATCAGGTGGTATTTCCATCCTCCATGCAATGCTGTAGAATAAAAGTAAATCAAGTAAAAGGAGAAAAATAACTTCAAAATTAATTTTGAAGTTTTTCTTGTGCACTAAGCAGATACCTGTAAAATGCTTATTGTTCTTACTATGGTAATACTGAACCAGAGTAAGCTTTTGTATTAAAAGCTCTCAAAGTACTTCAAGAAAATCATGTCAAGGAATTCTTTCATGGAGTTTACATGTGTTATTCTTGTTTGGGTGGTGCAGATTTGCACATGTGCTGTTTTTCCCATCTGTCCCTACCTTAGAAGAACAATCTTCAAATTGTGGAGTCTCTCTCCCTGGAGATGTTCAGAAGATGTACGGATGTGGTCCTGGGCAACCAGCTCTAGGTGTCCTTGCTTGAGCAGGGGTTTGGACCGGATGACCTCCAAAGGTCCCTTCCAACCTCAACCATTTTGTGAATCTGTGAGAAAGCACACAGCCTACAAATGAATGGAATAAATAAAAAGTACCTCCATTCTGGTGGGGCGGGGGGGGGTGTAAGAAAAAGGGTTTGTTCAGGCATTCGGATAGAAACTGTCAGATCTTTATTTTGAAAGCAGCCAAAGACAAAGATATGTTAGAACTACATACACAAGTTGAAGTGATACCTTCCCTCTTGTGTTGGACAAATGGGCCCTTTCGCCTAGTACAATTCGGTGCACAAGTACGCAAAAACTTGTCAATTTGTTACACCTACCCACTGAGGGAAGCCTCTCTCTCTAAAGGGAGACAATAGGAAGGAAAAGGAACTACGTATTACAGCCAGAATATCATAGGATCATGCAAACATAATGTATAAGGGGTTACTTCGTAGCTAATCATCAAAAAGTTGATGTAAGAAAGGGATTAAAGCCAACAACTTCTGGATATTTTTCCACTTCCTGTGGATTGAAGCAATTAGTAAAAATGTTACTATCAGCAAGTGGTTTCCATCATTATTTCCCATGTGTATCCTTTGCAATTGTACAAGTTCTTTCAATAATACATATAAATAAATCTTCTTTCTCATTTGGAAAAAAAAAAAATCAAAAGTGTCCTACTGATACCAGTATAAGCAATATAATTTTTCATGAAGCTAGAAGTTGCTTATTTCTTAATATCTTAGTAAAGTATTCAAGGTTCTTCTGGGTCCTGTGGGACAACAATAAAGCCTTCTACTTTAACAGTTGGAATAAAGACCCTTTAATATTCCTTGAGTTTCTGTAATGAAATAGAGCAGTGGTCTGTTGAATCTGATATGTTGTCTCTGATGTGGATCACTCTAAAATAGCCTGTCAAATAGTGTGGCTATATATAGACCAGCATAAATTCCTCATCAAAATGCCTATTTGCACCCTAAAAAAATGTGGATTTATGTTCCTAGCATTTCAATTATTTAATTTTTATTGCTGAGATCATCTCATAATAAATAGTTGCGCTATTTTAAATTGAGCTATCTGTTAATTAATATGCACTCTTAGTGTCCAGAAATTCATCTCAGTTAGACTTGTTTTTGTTGCCGTACAAACTGTACACACAGTAATACACAGTCCCTGCAACATAAAGTTTAGTCTTCAAAGATAAAATCAACCATTTTATCCCATGGTGCATTCTGGTTCAACTGAGCCAAATAGCAGTTAGATTTTGCCTTAAATCTTGCAAATAGTTTAACAGGCATTGTGATGTACCTTCTTGCTCTGCAAGTAAGCTGATTTTCTTTTCTTTTCTTTTGGTAATGTGTAAGAATTTTTGTAGATGTAAGAGAAACTCAGCTTTCTTTTAGAGAACGATGTTTAGTTTTTCTTACACATCTAAGCATTGTATGCTGAAAGAGGTGAATAAATGTTCTGGGATGTCACGTGTGTGTCCGTTAGGATAATGTCTTAACTAAGATGAGTAGTGTATGTGGGGCGTGGGATTCCTCAGAGCCTGGCCAACTGACACCAATATCGTGTGCAGTTCTACCTCCCTCCTGGTTCTTCACATTCTTACTTGCATCTGTAAGTAAAAATGCAGAAGTTGTTCTATCGAAAAGTTTCATGTTTATGTTGCACTTTCATTCACCTGCAATTACAGAGTAGTTGTGTGTGGAGAATGTGTATTTTGGCTTGTAAAGTATTTTATAAAGACAAACAGAGCATAAATTAGACTATGCATGGTTATTTAACAATAGCTGTTCCTAGATCCCTACGTGGACAGGTTTCTGTAAAAGTACAATTTCTTCCAATGTAGAAAAATATTTTAAAAGCATTTTATGCCTTTCAATTGAACATATAATTTTCAATAAGCAGAGTTTATTGTTATACATATTTATTTTTGAACAGGAAAGCTGTATTTCTGTTGAATTCAAATTTGAAAACCTGGAATAGAATGTTGCATTTTAGGTTACATGGATGTCTGACTGATTATTGGGAATGCCTGTTAAAAAAGGAAAAAAATAGTTTTAACAGATGAATATGCACTGTTTTTTACTAGCCTTCTTATCTTAAAAAATTCTGATACTGTAACTGGTTATTCACATGAGTAATCCATTGAAGTCAGTACAGGTTTCAACATTCTGGGTTTTATGATTTTTCACTGTTACAGAAATGATCTGTAATATTTTACCACTACATGAAGCAAATAAAGGCAATTCTGCAATCCCGTATGACTTCCTCTTTGGTTTCTGTCACTTCCATACAACTTAATGACCCATTATCTGAGGTGCTTACACGTGATATACATCTGTATTTCTGTATATGTGTGTACGTAAGTATAATTTTGTGATATTTCTGAAAATAGTTCCTGGAACCTGGGGACTGATGTTTTCTGCTAGCGATATAGGAAGGGCAAGCCAATAGTTGTGCCCTTCAGGAGAACTGACACAATGACTGAAATAAAAGATGACAGAAGCCAGACAGTTGTAAATATAAAAATGCATGTGGTGCATAAACTTTATAGTACACAATTTGCTCTGAATTTCCTTACTTCCATATAATTTCAGGGCTTGGATTGGGGAGGGGAATCCCTCCAATCTCATAGTAGTTTCTACATTATTAGCCGTTTGCTGGGTTAAGTAGGTGTATGGATTGTGTTAAATACTTCCCTCTTCTGTCTATTCCCAAACCATTTATATTTCAAAGATTTTATGTTATATCATGCTAATAATATGGATTTTCCAACTCCATGAAGAAGGTTATGCAATAGACCTTGATAATGTCTAGAAAATTATCATCAATCTCACAAACAATTAGTCACATTCAAATTTTGGCAGGTTTAAAGACTCATTTTAGCTTTGAATAGATACTTAAAAAATAATATCTGCATGTGAGACTCCTCTGAAGAATCCAAATCTGAGATTTTAATTGAGTTCTATTTTATCTCTCCTTGGAACTTCAAAATTTAAAGCAGTAGTTTCTTTTAGTATTTCGGATGTCTGGTTTGACTCAGTCTATTTACATGGAGTGAGTATAAACATTACTAAAGTATAAGGTACAGTGAAATAGTGTCTTCTCTCAAAGCCTAGTCCAATTCTTAGCTATCTTATTCATCAGGGGCAACAATCCTGACCCAAATAGAATGGTTTTGGAAAGTTAAATGTGGTGGAAATATTTTAATTTTCACTGCTGAACTTCTGACAACACATCTCTTTCGGGAATAGTTTGAGCATAAAATAAACAAACATCTTCTGATGAAGAAATTTCTGTTTGTTTTTAGAATTTTACTGAGATTCCTAGCACAGGAAAAAAGGAGGGAAAAAAAAAAAGATAACATAGAAAGACCTCTATGTCTAGAAAGTGTCTGGATAAACCTAGATTTTATGTAAATATTAACAGTTTCTGGGAAGCAATTCAGGATATAGTTGAATGATTGCATGTATATTAGGGCCATATGATATGCTGGATCACTGTAACATGTTTTGCTTCCACAGTACTCTGTTTGTAATCGCTTCATTGATTAATTCCTGAAATAGAGCAGCTTCTTCTATTATATGTCATTATTAATCAGATTATACAGCTGGACTTTTGATATACCTTTCTTAATTTATCACTTTGGATTTATGTTGGTGTGAACATGCATCAGTATTTCAGTGTGATATGGGGATAACATCTTTTATTGCGTTTGTGTGTGGTGGGATTTCAGGGGTAAATCTTTTTGCACCTCCTCTGAAATGTTCCATTTAACACTGTGTCAACCTCTCTTGTTGGTGTAATGTTACATTTTGATGCATATGAGAAAATCTCCTCAATGACAAGTAGAGTTTACATAAGCTGTGTTTTGAGTGTGCAAGATGGAATTCCAAGTGAGTTTTTGCTGATCCCCTCAATGGTTTTCCAGCTTGGCTA
>VZTL01033368.1:0-16505 GCA_013400535.1 Scopus umbretta | reverse complement strand
CAACCTTCTAAACAATTACTTAAATATTGATTCAGCTGCAAGGGCTAGCTTATACGTCTTAAAAATCTTGGGCACAGATCCATAAAGGGATTTAGTGACTCACGTTGTTCTCCCTGGGCTCTTGCAGCAGAACCGATGTTGTTGTGCACACCCTTATGAAGCACAGGGAGTTAGAACACATCAGGTTGTGATGCACAACACTTACAGCAATGATGAAGCAGTCCTTGGCTAAAAAACCCATATATAGTCCTTAGAGCAGAAATGAAAATAGTGTCTAGCTCCTGGATGAGTGCCTTAACTGCAAGGCCACCGAGTTCTGCTTTTCCAGTGTATTAAAAGTGAAAGATAAATGAGAGAGCAAGTCAGACATCCCCCAATACTACAACATACTTACTGGCTTGTTGTATAGTTAGTGTGACAAGGATACAAGTCTACCTGGAACAAGAGAGGAATGAAGTTGAGTCCTTCTCAGCCTTGATGAGCCCTTTCACTCCAGAGCTGTGGAGCAGAGGGGAGTGTGTGCTGCCACCACCTTCCACATCTGTGATGCCTTGGAAAGTCATAGCTACCCCTGAGGCCAGTGTGGAGCTTGATCCAGCAGACATGGTGGGAGAAGGCTGACAAAAGCAGGCGTGTCGGGCAAGGCAGGTGAAAGACATGGTCTGTGCATTCCCAAAGGCCCCCTGTGTCATTTGGATGACCAGCTGTACAGGCTCATAATCAGAACTGTGCTGCCTAGAGAGCTCTGAATATGGAAAACTTCGCTATCTCCAGGCTTAAGCAACTGCAGAGCAGGGTTTAGCACATTTAATGTTGGACTTGGTACCTAATGCCTTTGTGAGTTGGCCTCATTGCTAGCACTTAAATTTGCATTGCATTTAATTTTTTTTAGATCCTTTGTATTATGGTATCTGCCATTAATATCAGAGACCTTTTTGCTATCTGCGATGCATATTCACCATGAAAGAAGGTCTCTCCTCTGAAAAATTTAGTGCTGGACATACTTAGCCCTAGGTTATGAACCATCTGCCTGAATCATTATTGCCTGTTCTTACAGTCTCTGAATAGTCTGATCCTTTTCATAAAGGAGAAGTGTTGTCTTCCATATAGATGTAAGGAACAGAGAAAATAAATATTCTGTCTAAGATTTCCTGTGAAATTTTGGGCTGGGAGAGAGCCAGCCATTTGATTCATAGCTTTTACACGGTCTAGGGCTGTCGTAGTTTAACCCCAGCTGGCAATTAAGCACCACACAGCCGCCTTCTCACTCCCCTCACAGTGGGATGGGGGAGAGAATTGGAAGGGCAAAAGTGAGAAAACTCGTGGGTTGAGATAAAGACAGTTTAATAGGTAAAGCAAAAACTGAGTGTGCAAGCAAAGCAAATAATGCTTTCACTACTTCCGAACGGCAGGCAGGTGTTCAGCCCCCTCCAGGGAAGCAGGTCTCCATCACACGTAACAGTTACTTGGGAAGACAATCACTATCACTCTGAACGTGTCCCCTCTTCCTCCTTCTTCCCCCAGCTTTATATTGCTCAGCATGACGTTATATGGTCTGGGATATCCCTTGGGTCAGTTGGGGTCAGCTGTCCCAGCTGTGTCCCCTCCCAACTCCTTGTGCACCCCCAGCCTGCTCGCTGGTGGGGTGAGGAGCAGAAAAGGCCTTGACTACATGTAAGCACTGCTCAGCAGTAATGAAAACAACCCTGTGTTGATAACACTGTTTTCAGCACAAATTCAAAGCATAGCCCTATACTAGCTATTATGAAGAAAACTAACTTTATCCCACCCAAAACCAGCACAAGAGCTTTCATTGTAGTGCTGACTTTGTAACATCGGTTGCTCATATGCGGCAGAGTAGCTTTCTGGTTGCATCTCCAAGTTCCCTTAATGGAACAGCTGTGTATTTGATGCAGTCAGCCACTTGACCTTCAGAGTTCCAGTCACCTGTACTCATCTGGTGAAGACAGTAAAAATCCACAAGTTTATTCTATTATTTTATTTTGAAAATATACATGTGCTTGCTGCTTTTACTTTTTTTTTTTAACTTTTCCGATCTTTCCTTTTAGCAATCACTGGAAACCGCTTGGTGCTAATGATTACAGATGAAATTGTCTTTATTTTTACCATGAAAAAAATCACAATTCTTATCCGAAACTCTGCATTGCTCTAAACAGTTACAATTCATTATTTTAGTACTTAGTTTTAGAAAAATATTGTTTCTATTGGAAATTCTGAAATTTACAGAAATATGGAAATTGATACAAACTATGCTAGGTTCTCAAACGCTCTTACAAAAATATTTTCATCACTGTCTGCTGAGTATAAATGCTATCAAACAGTATATTGTAGAAACAATAACAATAAAATAAATACCTTGCATAATAAAGAGTATCTCAAATATAAAAGTAGCTTTTCAAGAAGTATAAATAGCTTATAGAAGATACAAAAATGGATGATGTGGTAAAGTACAAAGGAGAAATATCACCGTAATAGATGTATCAGTACTCCTTTTTAATAGGGGAACAAGCCATGGGGAGAAATATGACAATAACAGAATACACAGAGGAGCAGGTGATGCAAGAGATAATTTAAAAACAGAGATCAAAAAGTATCAAACTGGGTAGATCAGAGAAAATGATTGGGAGTAAATGAGTCTTCTATAATTGTCATATATTTGAAAACATTTGAAGTGCTGATTGAAAACTTTATACACCTTCCCATAATGCTGAAGCATATGGCAATAGCTCTTGCTTCACAATATGAATTCCCAAATAGTACAGAGGCTGAGCTAATTAGAACAGGCTACAGTATATTCTATATTACCATATTTGAACCAGCTAAGGACTCTTGCATAGAATATTGAATGATGGCTGTGAGGAAAGTTCAATATAGGAAATCAGTCCGTATTTATACAGTATATTCTGCAAATGTCACTGTTAAGAACAGTCCTATGACTCTTTCCTCACATCCACCTTTTCCGACTTTGCATCCATTTTCATGAAAAGTTAGTTTACACTCCCGATAAAGTTTATATGTTGTGTGATTAAATGAGCTAATGTTTTTTCAGCTCCTGTATAAATAGTGGTGGCTTTTTTTAATATCAGTATTTCATAGGTGTTTGATGGCCTGTCTGTGCAACTCTTAGGCAAAATTTATACTGAGATCAATGAGAATTTTGCATGCAAAACTGCATAATGATGTCTAAAGATGTATCAAATAGTCCAAGAGTGACTATGGTCATGCTAGTGGGCTAGTACTGGCAAAGTGCCTGCTTGTTAATTTGGCGCTCAGCCTGTGGAAGGAAATGAGTTATCAAGGGCAGATAAAAGTGGTGTATCATGAAGTTATTCTAGAGCATATTCAGCTGGGTCCTCTTCAGCGTGGCCCCTTGAAAACATTTTTCTCTCTTGTTTGTGAACATCAGGCATACCAGGTATGGGTTTTTTTCTGCTTCTCAGTGCCGTGATCATTTGGGTAGGTGCTCACAACATCAAAAAGATCACTAGGCTGATTTAGATAAGACTGTAAAGGTATTTTTAAGGGCCAAGTATACAAAGTGTGTCCCTTCCAATAAATAAATAGCCTAGAGCTTCCTAACTTGCACTGACATGCAGGCTAACTCTTGAGTTGCTAGCACTTCTTAGGATCTGATTTTGGCAGGTCCAAAAACACCTTGGTTTTCAAAACCCCAGGCAGTTTCCCTCATATGCTTTTGGAACATGACTGCCTAATGTACATAAATGCAATATATAGTTGTATATCTTCAGCTAGAGGAAAGATGATTTTATCGGGCTTTCTCCCTGGGAATTAAGACACACCTCTGTTATCAGTATCTGATGCTACTAAAGTGCTCACCAGAACTGGACATCCTAACCCAAAAGGTCTTTGATTCTTTCAAACAGTTACTAACAGGGTAATGATCCACCTACTGATTGACTCGACCACATGGAGGAATAGCACACGCTTTCATGCACAAAATGTGAAAGGCTGTAAACAGATTTTAATGTTGCCTTTTTTTATGAATGTGACTTTCCCCTGGATAACAATTAAAGCTTTGAATTTGATTGTCAACGTTCATTTGAATTGTGCACTCAGGGGGTAAATTGGCAGAATTGTATTGTCTTTGCATTTTTAACAGTTACTTCTAAGTAGCTTAGAGCTGAATCAAATTTTAGTTTCATTAGTTTAAGTTATTTATGATAATAGATTTGCACTAGAAACCAGCTTTATTACACATTTCTAAGATTATTCATATTAATGCTGATTATGATACTTAGGAATGCTGAGGAATCAGTGTCCCCACTCTTCTGCCCCCTTTTCCCTTTTTCCTGGACATCTGCTTGAATTATCTGGGAGAAAAGATTCTTGTAGATTTAATACAATATTTTTTTTCGTCACCTCTTGTTTGTATCTTGTGCTCTTATATTCAAATTATCTTTAGCCATGCTTTCCAGATTTTCTTTGAATGGTTCCTACCTTCCTACCTTTATTAGAAATATCTCATTGTGTTCTGTGACAAAAGAGAAAAATCAAATTATTTAACTGAATTGTGCTTCGTTGAGATGAAATATCAACAAGAAAAGACTTTTCTGAACAGTTATTGATTAGCTTGTAACAGCATCGGCTGCATGCTGTGCTAGGCAGTCTCCTTTTCATTGTAATTACCATCTTATTTACAATCATTATTTGATATTTGAACATCCATGCCCATGTTGTCATAAAAGAATATAAGAAGAAACTGCAATGAAAGCAAATGCCTTGTGCAAGATAATAGTCTCCCTGCTTTTCCTGACTTTTAGGTAGTTTGGTAAATTATATAAATAAGGATACTTTACTGCTATGGATACAAGGGAGTTGAATAGGTTTCAGTTGGAGCTATATGAATCTTATTGTCTAACACACTTTTAATTGCGCAGGATATAGTCTCTAATGTTTAAGATTTAAAAACTAATATCATGATATAAACCTAACTATGTTTACCATTTCTTTTCTCATTTCCTCCATACGAGCATAACATTTAAAATTCGAAGTCACTTAGTGATAGAAAAGCAAACAAAATAAAAATTTGAGTTAAATTTGGGAGAGTAACATCTTGGTTTCCAGATCATAATATGGATAGAGAAGGGTGAAGAAACGTGACATTCTAAAGAGAAAGACATGCGGCTGAAAAAAGTCAGCAGCCCACTGATTAGGACACAAGGCTACAGGTCCAATTGGGAATCCTGTTACTTTTCTGCCTATAATCTTCTTTCCGTAAAAAAGACCCAAAGAGACAAACTCATTTTGATGTGCTTATTGTAAATGAAAACAAATACTCAAAATTATATTAACATGAAAAACTTGTGAACTTTTTAGCTCTAGGTAGCTGTGTGAAATTGTAGAAAAATTATGTAAAGTTCTTGTATACTTAATTCTTTAAATACAAAAGAAATTGTTCTGTTTAAGAATTTGAGTCTTAAATATTCATTGGTTCTGGAAACTGATTGCAAGTTTCCCTCTTCCATTTCAAGGGTCTTAACTTTGCAGTCCATCTCGCCCTAAAAACTAGCAAGAACAATTCAAAAAATGCTGAAAAAATGTAGATGTAATTCCTTCAGGCAGAAGACAGGTTTGAATCTCTGTCTCCTGTACCTTATGGGGAATACACAAGGGGAAAAAAAGAAATCTTACTGAAAAATACAACAACTGACTTCACTGTCTTTGGGGTTTTAAAAAGCACTATTTTTTTTTATTTTTTTTTTTTAGTATTATCGTGTTCTAGTAGTGTCATACAGTACAATTTTTTTCAAAACTGTCTTTGCAACAAGTACATGGCTTCATGGTCTATTCTGTCAAGCAGCTGATTTAGAGTTATATTGCATTAACTACCCTAAAATGTTGGATCTACCATAATTATATTGATATAATATCCTATTCCTTATTGCATTCATGTAAGTCTAATAGGACTATATATAGAATGACAAGTGACTGAAGTGACACAATGGAAATGAGGTAAACTCATAGTTTGTTACTGAAACATATCCTTTGTGACTCCATAGCATAAACCTTCCCAGCTCTGGGTGGGGCTGGGGGTGTTGTCAGATCTTTGGTTCATTTAGTCTTTTTACAGAACACTAGCTAAGGAGAAAAATTAATATTAATGAATTATCAGTTCAGCGGGATGATACTATAACACTGAATGATGGATTAATAGAGTTATTACAGATTGATTTTGAATAAGAACTTTGAGAACATGATTCTAAACCTGTTATAGATTTAACAGCAATACCTTGCTGTTCCCACAGAGCTTCAGTGGGAGAGAAAAGTGTCAAAGTGGGGTTTGACCTCTGAGAAAATTTTGCCATCGTCACACAATCTAAACACAAATGTTTTGTTGCCCTACACCATTGTTCTTTGAGGCAGGTATAGCTGCAGTTTTCTGGGCTTTGCTTCTCCTGGGAGGGGACGAGTGCTTGTCTTTTTAAGACGTTTTCAGCTATCATTTTGAAACAGAGTTACTTTGTCTGTACAGCTTCTCTTTCCCAAAGTAAATGGCAAATCCTTTATGACTCTGTTCAAGTTGAGTTTAACTCACCAGGTCCAAAGTTATTTCTAGGTTTGTGTATCACAAAAGATGCAATGGCACCACTTTACAAACTGACAGGTAGGGAATATATGCATCAGCAAAAGGAAGTGACAGCAAATGGTGCAGTTTGTTATGAGGCAGAAAGTGATAAATTAAGAGGTTATTGCATTATGGTGGTTTTAGGTTTTGTGGGGTTTTTTGGTTGTTTTTTCTTTTTTTTTTTTTTTAAATATGTAATCTAAACACCATCAATACTGTCATTGTCATCTTAACATTATACATACTACTGCACTTGGAAATAGAGAGTTGGTAGATGTTGTGACTAATTAGGCAGACGCAGGGATTGTTGATAACATCTAGAGTTGTTGTGTTTTTTTTTTTTTAACAGACCATTCATTCCTTTCTCTCCCAGCTTCCTCGGTTCTTTGTCCTAACCTTTATTCTTCCAGCAAGGAAACAGCAGGGAATGTTCTATTTACAAATCAATCTTATTGATGCCAGGATCACTTAGTAGACTGGTAGCCACATGGATGTGAGAATAACTTTATTTAATATTGTAATTGAAGCATGTGAGAATTCCAGGTGAGTATTTTGTATAGAGATAGTAAACAAGTTAAGAAAATATATCTATTGTCAGTCTGACTGCTTTCACAGGTTCAATACAAAGACAGGGATTCCGTCCAAGCAAGAGAGATTTCAAGCAAGAGAAATGTACATTTTCACATGCCCTAACATGAGTATGCGCAGGCTCCTGCACTTGAGATACTTAATTATCTATTTTTAATCTGTTTTCTTCTACTGAGAAGACAATAATTTTTGAGGTATAATGTACTTCCATGATGTGGACTTACACCCATTAAAATATGAACCAAGACAGTGAACTGCAACATCTCTGTTGTATGTAAATACCCTTAAGGGAAATTGGATGGGTTTTTGACATAAATATTGTATTCAGTTCTGTCCTTGCTCTGCAAGATAACCATTTCCACTGGTAATGGGGATAAACATGTTGATCTCATTATCTCATTTCTGTAGTTCTTTACATATATATGGAGAGAGTTGCAGCATATAATAATGGTGTTTCACTATGGTTGGGATAACGTATGGAAAAAATGTTAAATTCTTTCCTAATTAATCTTGATTACCTCACTTCAACTTGATGAGAAGGATGTAAAATGGCTTCACCTAGCATGTTCTACCATCTCCTGGCTGCTTCAAGAACTCTTTCATATTTGAATACTGTCAGGCTGATTACAACCTAGGACTCCAATTTCCATTTGAACGGATTTGTCTGTTCCATAAAATAGACATGGTGATCCCATTGACAGCTTATAAAATAAGCTGCATCTCTGCATTTGTAGAGAGCCCAGTCCTACTGGTATCTGCTCAGTGTGCTCTGAAAACACAAGCCATTAGTAATTTGTTACACAGTCCTAAGACTTCTGGGTCAGCTTTGTCATACATTAGACGCCTTTATCCTTCCCACCTTCTGTTTTCTCACCTGGATCCTCACCTTAAAGGTTTATATTTGCTCTTCCCAGTGGGATCTGATGTGGTGGGTTAATATGAATGACTCTGAGTTGACATCACAAAATAGTTTTTTTAAGTCTCAGACCTTTTCTGGGCCCTATTCGCATTTGGAATGCAAGTTTTGAGGCTAGCAGAGATAACGTTTGTCAGCTTTGCAGTTTAGAGTTTGTAATTCAAATTCCAGAGAATGCTTCCAATGTGACCTTCTCACCTTCCCTGCTTTCTTCTTTTCCTCCCCCCCTCAGTGATTTGAAGCAGCATTTGATGTACAATTTTCTGTTTCTCTAGCTAATGGTAACTTAGCATTGCCAGAACTGTGCAGCCAGTTCCAACTTTTGCTGTAAATACTTTCTGAGCAAGTCAGTAATTAATGTTGCACTGATGACTGGTGGCATCTGTATGAGTTTATTATCATCTGTACTAAAACACAATGCACAATGAAAACATGGGAGACTCTAAAGAAAGAGTCCAATAAATTTACATGAATTAACATTAAATTTAATTTACCACATGCCAACCAAACTGTGCAGCAGATCTAAATCCTTTAAAAGATATAGATTTCTCTATTGTAGCTTCTTCCCAGGCCTGACTGCTATACTTATTTCAAGACTTTGCTCTGTTTTTTTACCAAAAAATCCTTCCTTACATGATGATTAACATATATGGATTATTTTTTTCTCAAGGAAAGAGTATCTTGGTTTCAGCCTAATTCAGAGTTCATTTTCTTCCTAGTAGCTGGCATAGTGCTGTGTTTTTGGACGTAGTATGAGAATAACGTTGCTAACACGCTGATGTTTTAGTTGTTGCTCAGCAGTGCTCACACCAGTCAAGGACTTTTCAGCTCCCCATGCTCTGCCAGGGGCACAGGGAGCTGGGAAGGGGCACAGCCAGGACAGCTGACCCAACCTGGCCACAGGGCTATTCCATACCATACGACGTCATGCTCCGTATAGAAACTGGGGAAAGCTGGCCGGGGGGCCACTGTTTGGGGACTGGCTGGGCATTGGTTTGTTGGTGGTAGAAAGAAGACACAGAAACACATACAGCAACATACGTAACTTTTTATCAGCGACGTTCATCATCTTTAAAATCACAGAAACATATATTTACCTAGTTTTATAGAGAAATGAATGTGAAATCAAAGTTCAAACACAGGTCTCAGCATAGTCCATGTTAGCTTCCACTAAGCTCTTGAGTGTACTGGATGTCAGAGGGGAAAAAAAAAAAAAAAAAAAAATTTCTAGGAACTTGCAGGTCTTTTGATGAGAAACTTTTAGGAAACTATTTGGTTTAAAACAAATCAAATCTCCCAAACCAATGCATTCAAAATGGTATCAGGTTAATAGATTTATTTGAAGGTTCTTTGGCTTGATTAACTGAATCCAGTGAAAAGCTGAAAACTGAAGAACTCACACGTGCAGAAAAATCTGCTGACTTTAATCTTTGGCTTAAAATCTTGGCAATTGCTGTAGTCCATCCGTGGGGCAGGCACATCTGGCTCCCTCCAAGGACCGGGGGAGCCATGTGCTCAGTGCAGCTGAGGTGCCTCTTCCCTGGCACCTACTGGTTTAGCTGCAGCTACAGCTTCTGAGGACATCTGGGACCTTAGATCTCAAAGACTGAGACTCTGTGTAATCTCACATAAAAAGCTTTCTGGGTGTACTGTGCACCAGAACACCAGCTTGATTTTACCATCTGTGTGTCAGAGAAGAGACCGTATTTAAGCAATTTTTCAGTGGCTACATTGGTTGCTACTCTGACTGTAGCTGCTTTAGTAGGTCAGAAGGAAAAAAACAAAACAAAATCAAACAACAAAGAAACAAAGCATCAGTGAAAATATTTTCAAATATAAACTATGCATTTATCATAAAAGCAAACTGGTAACATAATATTTTGAATCCAGCATAGTTTGCTGTGGAAAAGTTTGGTTGTCAAGTTGTTAATTTCATAGCAACAAACTCCTAGAAGAAAGGTGGCTAGACCAGGTATGTTAAAATTAATGTAGTAAGAAAATATTATTTCTGTTAACTCATCTATCTTTTGCAGCTTGTCAAGGTACATGGGAAAGAAGAAAATGGCAGGTTGATGAGTACCTACATATCACAAAAGGAAAAAAAGAGGTTTGTAGAAAGGTGAGAGCTACACAACATTTTCATCAGTCATGTGCATGTCATCATAGATTAGATCGGAAAGGAGACAGGTGATGTCAAGCCAGCAGTGTTTAGTGAGTACACCAAAATTAGATTTTCAATCTAAGAAATACGATCAGAAGAGTAGGAAATGTAATTAGTTACCCACTTTTGTTTCTAAGTGTCTTTTAGTTTACATAAGGATTTTCCAGTTTACTTGTAATCTGTCCTTCCTTTCCTCCTTCCTTCTGTCCTTCATTTAAAAAAAATGAAGACGAAAGAAAAGACTGGTTGGAAATAGGACTAGATTAATACTTTCAACAAAGTCTTTTAATGTGGCGATGAGAAAAGAGCTCCTTTAGTAGCAAAAAAGCTTCAATACTGAGAAGCCAGAGCATCTGTGAAACAGTTTTGGGTTGTTTTTGTTGTTTTGTTTTGTTTTGTTTTTTTTCTGAATGAAATACAACAAGTTGCATATTACATTTTTAATTACAAGAATAAACTAAAATGTGCTGTCAACTTTAAACAGATATCTTCAATATCTGCTAAGTCAGGATACTACAGAATTTTTTTGTCAAAAATTTCACAGCAAAATGAAATGTTCTGAAAATAATTGCTACCCTTTATTTTCACATGTATAAATGTACTTTGTTTCCCCTGTATAGCTACTTTATCAAATAGCTTGGTAAGGAAACTGTTTCCACCTCCCCTCTCAGCTGTGTTTTAAGCAGTCCAGAGCCTGGAAAGGATTTGAGGCAACATGTACTGACCATAGGCGTTCATCCTTTGCAGTCCAGATTCTGACACCTACATTTAAAAGAGATTTAACATGACTGCTCCAGAAGTGAACATCTTTTTAATACACAGACTCTTTTAACCCACTGGAGAAACTATAATTCTTCATATGAATTATATAGGGAAACTGTAATACCCTAAAGTTAACATGTCAATGCTTCGTGTTACCAGGCTGGCTCTAGTGCAAAGCCTGACCTTTTTCTCACCCTACGTGTTCCGTTCTTTCATGTTTGGTTTTATCTGTTACAAGTAAGCAGTGCTTTCTGTTTAGATCTTCTGACCTTTGAGAACGATTAAATGTTTCACCTTAGTCTGTTCTCTTGTCAGATTAAATAGTTTGAAGTAAATGGAGAGAAAGATGATTATACCTGAAGCTCTACTGAGCACATAGGAGTGGTTATTCTGAAAGGATATCGAGTCTTTCAGTGCGTACAAGACTCACCTAGCTTTTTCTCTATAGCCTTAGTCTACAAAACACAGCATAAATACACTGTTCCAGGAAAAGCTTGAAGAGGATTAAGGGGGATCTCTGTATGGCTTGACTGGATGACTTTCTCATAGCTTCTTCCAGAGTCAAATTACACAGCCCTCAGTACTGTTTTATCTGCTGTGTCAAGAATAGCATAGAGCCGAAACAAACCTGTCATCTACTCCCTGTCCTTCTCTCCCTAATTTCTCTCTTCGAAATGCCTTACAAATAGGTAAAACAATCTGATTTCAAAGGCGAATATTATCTCTGTGCTCCTCAAAACTGAGACTCCGGTGTGTATGTGCTGAACTTTCAACACTCAGAGAATTTTAGCAGTGAAAATACCTAAAGGTGTATCTTTAAAAGATTTCACATGTAGGCTTATATGTCTAAATTCTTGTCAAAGTCTTGTTACTAGTATTTAAATGGGGTTTTTTTTGGAGGTGGATGTTTGGCTTCAGTTCTGAAGTGGCTGAACGTATACCCACCAGGTAAGGAAACCTGGTTTTTCTTAAAAAAAAAAATTGATGAAATAACTGTATAATAAGAAGCTAAACTAGCCTTATAACCATAAACTATCAACTTTAGTCACCATAGATTTGCCAATCACTGCTTGTGTTACTAATGCATAGCTGGTCAAAACTATAAAAGTTCAGGGGAAAATGTTGCTTCTTCCAAGTATTTTAGGTAGTACTTTAAAAGATGTCTAGTCCTTAAGCAATAGTAAAACAGTACTATTTTCAACAGCTTTAATAAAATAAGACTTACTTCTTTCCTTCTCTATCATTATCTAGCACTTTGTTGTCATTGTTCTAAAATTTTGGGTTGTATTACTTTTCTATGAATATTGATACAAATGGAGTTTTGAGGAAGTGCAATTTTAACAAAATTATATTCAAGTTTAAAAAAAATAAAAAAGCCAAAAAAAGCAGCCTTTTTTTATTCACTTATTATCCAGTATGGACTACTCAAACCATTGGAAAGGCTTGTGTATTTGTCACTGGAAAATAAGCTGCAAGTTTAAATGTTTTATGGATTATTTTAGCACCAGAAAGTCAAAACTTGTCATCCAACTTGAACTTCTAAGAACAACACAACTTGAACATTTCTTTTCATCAGAGTACATATAATTCCAGCCTATTTTAAATCACTTTCCAAACTTAATATAGTTTACTATTGAAATATACTTCCTCCAGATAAAAATGTCATCTGTTTGTCAGAAATCAAAGGCTCAAATATATCTAGTTACTGAATTATCTAAAGATATTGTCTCTCTTACTTTCTGGTGGTTACTGCATAAGGTATCTGGCTAATAAAGAACAGCTGCCACAATTACTAGATCAGAGGTTTTGATAATTAAGAGTTACATAATCTCAGGTACCTATGGGGGTATATAGAAATCAGAGAGAGTACTGTTATAAGTTCGTTAAAGAGCATTGAGTCAAATGAGAGAAATATCTGAGCTATATCTTTTAAAAATGCTCCAAAATGTGTGAAGGAAAATTGTGTTTAATGGAAACTCTGTTTTGGATAATGCATATTGAACGTCACATGCAGGCACCACCAAAAATTTACTAGTGTTTCTAAAGGCAGTACTAAACTTTCTAACATAGAAAGTGTTGTATTCAAAATAAAGTAATTTTGGATTTGGAACATAATATGTCACACAGCGATGAGTGGAAACTTAGGATAGCCTGGAGAACAAAAATCAGCATCTGACAACAGTACTGTAGAAGAAAATGGTCTATATCCATAATGCTATATGTGTGTTTCATACCATATATATACTTACATGTTTATCTGTTAACTTGATGTGCCAATTCAAATGGCTACATGAAATTATAAGCATAGCTGAAAGGAAGAAGACAGAAAAGTTGTGAGTAGAACCAAGGAGTTCTTTAGAAGACGACATGGAAATAAAAATGGGTAAAATGAGCATAATTTTGCTAAGTTCATTATGTTGCTCTCATCCTAGGCAAAATAATGGAAAATATTCAGATGAAGTAGTGTTTACAAGTAGCTAAAGGAAATTGTATAATTAGTTTCAGAAATGTATTTTATTAAATAGAAAATGGGTCACACCAAGATGAAATTACTGCATTTGGGGAATTTTTAAATCTGGCTGGTAAAGCAGCTTGGGGGACCTATTATATTGCCACTTATGCCGGCAAAAAGAGGATGATTAAAACCCCCTCAAAAAACATATGTAAAACATTTATTAAAAGAACTGAGTATTTGCCTACTTAGAGATGGAAAAATATCTTAACAAAAAGAAAGAATCAGTAATAGCAAATAACTAGTGAGAGGTACTGCAGGAATCTGCACTAGGCCTTATAAGACTCAACATTTTCACCAGCGATGGGGAAACTAATAGTAAATTGCATGTAAATCACATTGCAATTAAATCTGTAAATGATGCCAAGGTTGATGAAATGGTAAGAATTAAAGTTAACAGCCTCATATCCCTGACTCATGTAAACCCACTGAAACAAAACACTTTTTATATACAGCCAGAAAGACTGCAGGCGATGACTTTGGAATGGCAGGCAATAGGCGCATCCATGTTATCAATTTATTGATGTGGAGAGCCATCTTTATGTGAATCTCCTATATTTGTGCTCCAGTTCACACTGGCCTGTGCTATTTGCCAGCACAGAGCGCGCCAATATGTGACTGAAGGTAGCGCAGCTCTATCTAGGTACCTGCCTTATCCTGAACTCCCACAGCGATACTGTGCAGAAAGGGCTGATGCCATCCTAAGGTGTTTCATCAGGGCGCTAGTGAGTAGAAATGGGGAGCTGAGTTGTTCTTCAGTAGCCTTCCCCTTTACTAATTACATTAGCTGTAATTACACGCTGTTAGTTGCATTACTAACAACGTTAATGAGTCAAATATGCTAACACTGGACTCCCTCCTGCTAACTAAATTTTTAAAAGGCTGTTCAAATGTTGGAGAAGGTTTCAGAAAAGATCTATGGATTTTCAGTGGGTAGTATATATGCCTTAATGTGAGAGCTTTAAGAACGCAGTCTCAAAAGATTTAGAGGTAACTTGATTATTCTGCACAAGTACTTTCCAGGAAAGAAAACAGTGGATTCTAAATGACACATAAATCTAACATAATAAGAGCTAGAAACCCAAACCAAGCATATGTTTGCTTTTCCAGCCATATAGCTGCGCAGAGATCTCCCAAAACCCAATCCTCTTTGAGGTAGAGGGTATTCTTGACCTATGTTTTCCTAGCTGGAAGTCCTATCAATGAAGTCCTGCTATGGATTAATTAATGCAACCTATGTTACTGTTGAACAAGCTGGTTGGGATTCTGGAGATGTAGTCTCCCCAGGAAAGGTGCCCTTCATCTTGGCACAGATCGGGTAAACTGCTGTGCTAATCTACCTTTTGAAAGCTAGGCAGAAATGATAAGATATTTTGGGTTAATACAAAAGTCATATGAAAAATAATGTTAAAACCACAAAGACATCTACTCTCTTGCTAACTAACATTCTCTTCTGTTCTCTGACAAATCATTGAACTATTTTAACTCCTTTCCCATCTATCAAATGAAGAAAAAAAAAAAAAAAAGTATTTGCCTTTCTCTAAAGAATATTTGTATTTAGTTAACATTGTAATATCCTGAAAAGCAAAATCATAGAATATTATGATTATTTAAAAGATTAATTTCCTCAGATATCAATATTTTTTCTAGTTTCCTACATTAGCAGTTTTTTATTTGATTCCCCTTTGCACTGGTATGTATCAAGATGAATGCTTTTCAGCGTGTGGAGTTACACTGGTGTGAATAATAGAACCTTTTCCATGTATTTGAAAAACCTGATCATTTCACAAAACTGACTTGGAGAACTGTTAAGAAGAATTGCCACTATACTTCACACTCCGGCAATATTTACATTAGAGTGAATTCTTATTTGATGATATGTACCTTTATTGGCTGGAATTTGGCTCAGTTCAGCTTGGGAAAATTGACTTATGTTAGACTGGTAAATACTACTGGAACTTAATGGCAGTTGTTGCTTCAGTGGTTTTCCAAGATTAAAAAATTGTCTCACAGTAATACAGCCTATAGAAATGATCACCTTGCTGAAAATGAAAACACTGTTTATTTAAATAAGCATGAATGAATTTTAAACAAATTCTTTTATGAACAATTAGTATACAATAATTTGATGAATGGTATGCACTGTAATATATACCTTTCAGTTATGACCTTTGATTTCTATAGTCTGTATTTTTAATGAGCTCTTCTTGAAGTTCAACAGCAATTTGATAAATTGTAATCAGAAAACCTTAATACAACAGTTACAAAGTATAACATGAGAGTATTTTTCATATTATTGCTGAAAATGGACACACAAAGAAATGTCACAAAGTTTTGCTCAAATCCATTACTAGGTTAAAACTTTGCCTATCATAAAACTCAAAAAGCTTTATAAACTTTATGTACTTTTTCTTGGACTCCAATTTTTTTAATGTAAAGTTTACAGGACTTCAGTCTGGGAAGCAGAGTCTAAGGCTGGCGTCCTGTTAAGTTCTAGGTTGATTGTATTCTAAAATATGTGTAACTCCAAAAAGAGGAACATTTTGTTGACTTAAATCTTTACCTGAAGAATAAATGACAAGGAAGCAAGGGAATGATTGAGACTTGCTGTCTATGACTCTTGGCGCACTTTTGTTGCACACACCACCAAACTTCAGACCAGAGGAAAGTACACCAAAGAGGAAGGGTAAGCCTCTGGGTTTGGGATGAAATAGCTCATAGTGTAATTTATATCAGAGATTGGGCCCTGCCTGGAAACTCTCTGAGCTTTGACCTTAGCTCAGATACTCCATTTCTCTCACAGTCCTTAAACTAGAGCTTGCAAAAGATCTACTAGAATCAGCTTGATGTCCAAGTCGTACACAGAGTCCATCTTTAGCGTTTTCATTCTATGTAGAGGCATTTCTCCAGCCGGAGGAGACAGGAGAGTTTCACTGTTGAAAATCACAAAGGAAGAGGA
>VZTL01033366.1:0-28239 GCA_013400535.1 Scopus umbretta | reverse complement strand
CATTAATACATTTATGTTCAGCTTTGGGCCAAGTTTGTGCAATCTTAGCTCTATGACTCATCATTCAGAAGGTTTTTGAAGTCCCATCTCAGAAGCAGGAGAGGGGAAAAACCCCAACTTTAACAAGTATCCTGTCATCATTTTTAATCAATTTTAATAGCCTGAAAATCTTGCTGGTGATAGCAAGTTCTAGCAAGAAAGGAAAGGCATGCACAGGGAAATGGATCACAGCAGAGCTCTGGAGCTGTGTGACGGGTGTGTTACAGCATAGTTAGAACTGAAATTTAGCTGTTTTTTTCTTCTTTGCAAATGTTTGGGTAAGTTTCAAATGAGCTAATATGGGAAAATTAGAAATCAGCTTTGCACTTTTATGTCCCCTGGGAACTACGCACTAATTTAATTCAGCCACAAAATATTCAAGTACTGAAAATAGCACATCCGCTTAGTGACAGGACAAATTGTTCACAAAAATTGATCTAAATCAGAAATTAATATGAAAACTATTAGAAATAATTATTGGGTTTAAACTAATTAGGACAGTTGGTGTTAATGCAGTTGTTCCCTCTCTCTCTGTGTTTCCTAAGCTCTGAGGACTTATTTTATCTATCATTTTATCTATAAGCAAGTGAAATTCCAGATTTATTTCAGAATCACCATCCTTATAGTCCTATATCTGAAGGGTAGCCACCTGCTTTTGTGTTTATCCAGCTTTTATCACAGCCCTCACTGAGCTGCATGGCTCTAGGTACCTGCACGAAAAGCCTGCTCAGTTGTGTCTGCAGAACTACAGTCTTATATTTGACTGCTGTACAGATGTGCTTCAAGTTATGGCCCTACATGTAAAACATTTATTCACTTTCCCATTCCTGCTGTATATTGGATTTTGAGGGGAGAGAACATGACACCTGCAGCATAGGATGGCAAAGTGAAAGCTTTTGTGTAACTTCTTTTGTCAAGGAAACGTTCAGGTACAGCCTTCCTTGCACAGAAGATAGATTAAAGATCTTCTCTTGAAGTCAAACCACGGACTTTAGAGCTTCAGTCAAGATCCCTACGAGAGTATATTATCACGGGGACAATTTGTGTGCACATGTGCCAGATCAATTTTGTATAGACAGTTTACAGATGTCAACTATTGTATCTGACTTGATTCTCTCTTTCCTTCAATTTTTGATATCCTGATAGGATCATATGCATCAGCAAAGTGATTTCCAGGGAAGTCTTAAGGAAAAGACAATGGATACTAAGCACACTTTTCCTGAAGTATCTGATTACTTTTCCGGTTAAACTGGATTTAGCTTAATCTAAATCAGAAGCTTCAGCAGAGCACATAAAAGCATGACTCAACATATTTCTCAACATTTTCGTGTGGCCAAAGCCACAGAACCAAATTCTCACTCTAATGTGGGACACCAACCACTAACATACGCAAGGGCTTAGATGAGGCTGAGGGTGCAGATAGGGACTGGGAAGCCCACAAAGCTTCTCAATTAATTTGGAGCCAAATTCACTACTCATAGGCCAGATAGGAATCTCTCTGCATATTGTGTTTAAGTAATACTGAAATTCAGGACTCTACTGAAGATTTGCATTAAACAGACTATATTTGAAGCCAGCGGTAAAAGTTTACTACTGTAACAGGTAGAATGTGATTTTAGGGCTTCAGAAGCAGGGATGCAGTTTATGTCCTTCCTTGGGAGAGGTGCCTTTGGATTCTGATTTGCCTTAATGGCACTGGTAGGAGTTTTTGCTGTCCATACCACTGACTCCTCTAGGGCTTCTGAAGACAGCTGGCAAAGCCCCCTTTCTTCCCTTCTGCTGGAATGAGCCTAATAATGAAACAGGACAGAAAGCTGACAGGCACTTAATTTAACATGGGAAAAGAAAATGGTTCCTTTTCAGCTGGATCTGTTCTGGATGAATAGTTTATCAAGTGGCTGAACTGACGCTTGTGCTGGTGCCAATGAAGGAACAGCACAGGGACTGAAGGAAGCAGCTGAGTAAAGGGAGGATTATTGCTTATCCTGGCCTGAGGTATTCACTGAATTCAGCCTGAGGGTGAAGCTAGACGAGAGGCTGAACTGACAAGTTTGTAGCTCACAACAAGTGAAGTCTTGCATCTCCTCCTCTCTCCTCCACCTCCAGACTGCTGTTCACAACTGCACAGTCCTGGTCCCTGCCTCATGCTGGCCCTAGCACCCATTGGGAACCTCACAGACTGGATTCAACTCACCAATCTAGCAAGAAACTCTCCACTTTTTGCTAGGTTGGTTTTCTGACAGCTTAGGAGTGGACCCATCTTACTGAAGGGTCTGGTTAACTGCTGCCAGAATTGGTGGAGAGGGTTTGGAGAAGTATTCAGCCAGGGAGAAGATCGGTGGGGATAGGGAGGCATGCAAGCCACTGCGTTCTGCTGGTGTAGACCTGTGAGGCTGGTTCCAGACAACTTGTGTGCTTTCAGTCTTCAGACTTCAGCATGTGGCTCAAACTCTTCCTACTTCACTTGGGAAGATCTTCCCAAGTAGTGAGTATTTGCACCTACTATAGATTGAGCTCTTAAATATATGCTTAAAGTTAAATCAGAATGTGAGTTCAGTTAAATCTGAGGATAAAATATCTTGTTGGGGTGTTTCTTTCTTTAATTATGAGTCTTCTACCTCTACTTATAGTCTAAAATGTTCATTTACACTGGAAAAGATATAGAAATGGTCAAAATCTCTGGTGTTTCATTTGAAAACAAAAGCAGAGCTTCCACTACTGAACAGCAGTGCTGAACCTGAGGGGCAAGAGATTTTGTGGTGTTGTACTTCAGACACAAATTTCCTATGTAATTTTACAGATGCTTACCCTCATTTGCTTCCGATGTCTTATGTATAAAATGGAGAACATGAAGCAAAAAGGTGAGTCATGAATATACGGATGTATTTACACTGCTGCCCAGTTCTCCAACCACAGATAATTAATAAAAATGTGTTTATTTAACTCAATCTATTTTCAGTTACTAATAGTCTGCTTCTGAAGCTTAGTTAATATGAATATAAAGAACCCTGGATGCACTTTTTGTTCACTTTTTCTTTTAAGACATGACAAAGAATTACAGGATTCCAGGCTTGACTAGAAAAGATGAAGCTTTTTAAGTATTTGTTTAATGAGTTTTTCCCAGTAGACACTTATTGCACTCTTTTGTGAGGAAAAAAAATAACTTTAGCTTCTTAAAATCCATTACTGACAACACAACTGAAATGTTCCAGATACAGACACTGCCAGGTAAAGACATAATATTCATCCATTCAGGAAAGACTGTGGGGGAGGAAAAGGGATTTTTTTTTGTTGGCAGTTTCCTCCACAGCTTTGAAAGTTTTTTTATTCCTGGCTATTGGAGAACATGGGAAAAAATCTGTGAATCTTCAAGTTACAAGCATCAGAGTCAATTTACAATCTAGGGTTAAGGCCATAAATACAGGTCTTGGCAAAGTTAGATTTAAGTGTGAAGGAGATTTCTTTGGAACCCATGGGTCACAGGACCAAAGGAATTTCTACAGTCCTTGCATCTTCCTGTTTAAGAGGAAGACATGTCTAAACATAACCTGACCATTACAAGTATTTTTTTTAAATGGCCATTGATTCTGCTTGTCTATTGCAAAGAGAACAACAATTGTATTTCTTTTCTTCATTTATGCATAGTTTAATTGTAGATGTTCCCATGACCCATGGAGGTATTTCATTCTTTAAATAATCTTACTAAAAACTAATATCACAGTCATACTTTCAATAGCACTTTCTCTAGGTTACCCAGTCTTGATAGCTTCCAAAATCTCAGAAATGCCACTCAGCAGCCTTAAATTTGCAAAAAGACATAGAGACCTCTACAGTTTCTACAGAAATACTATCTGGTGTTTTGAGGCCAAGAAAGTTCTGCTTTGTAATGTGACAGGTTTTAAAATGAATTGCAAAAAATAATAGATAATAAATGAGACTTACCACAACTATATATCGAGGCCTAAACTGGATGGTTCCAAACAAACCCAAAATGACAACTATTATTTGTAGGAAATTGCCAAGGATAGGAGCCCATTGGAAACCAAGGAAGTCAAAGATCTGTCTCTCTAATGCTGCCAGCTGTAAGAAAACACATAAACAGAACATCCACTTTTTAATTATGGGTGAGACAGAACACTTGACATTTTGTTATTTGCACCAGGCTTCGCCAAGCAGAAGTACAGCAAAATTCTGAAACTATGGTTTCTGGGTGTAGCCTTTATCAGTGTTTCAGTACACTATTATCTGAAGGTAGTTACTAGTCAGCATAGAGTTCTCCTAATGAAAAAACACTTGGAAAAACCTTAAGAAAATACTTGTAAAACCCTCATATAATATAAAACTACCTCTACAAACCAAACACAGACAAGTTTTATTCTGTTCTTGGATGCTGGAAACTCTAAGGCTTGACAATATTTATTTAAATATAAAATTTGTCTTAAACAGAGGCTCACCTAGATTGAGCAAAACCTTGCTGTTGTAACTGAAGTATCATCATGCTCCCTCCCTTCCCCACATCTGTCTTTTCTTAGACTTAGTCTCAACTAGACTTGACTGCAAGCTCCTCAATCTATTCATAAAGGAGAGAGATTTTGGCCAAAAAAGGCAGAGCAGGCTCAGAGGAGTCCCAGATGTGGCTATTGGGTACGTTCTGGGAATTCCCTAATACAGGAATTAAGAAAGGCTGCTGGGACCTACTCACTACCTGAGGCACGGAGGTAGTAGGTTCAGGGAGTGAAAGCCTGTAGAAAATTTTGGAAGACCTTGGAGTAAGCTGCTTCAAAACCAACAGCCAAATGAGCTATCTGTACTTGGCCAACAGCTGCTAGGTTACTTTGGGCAAGCGCAAATCAGAAAGACACGGTGGCAGCCTCATGGCTTTCTCCCATGGTGGTGGAAGAGATTTAGTTGGGGTGGATTTAGTTGGGTGTAGAAATGAAGGAAGCTAAGAAGCATCAACCTTCATCCTTGCATCAGCATGTGGTTCTTAGGTAATTCTGCATTTCTGAATGTTAAGCAAAAAGAAAAAAAAAAAGCAAGATTAAAATTCTGCAAACACATTTGCTACTCTTTTTTGACAATCCAGTCTATTGTTCTAAAGGTACTAAAATCAACTTTCTCGGCAGCACACTTGTTGAAGTTTAAACTTGGTTCAATATTTTTCCAGCCGTAGCAAGACATTTTTGAGCAGCTGAATAGAATCCTACTGAGAAACAACTGAGTTTCTGTGCTTGCTAGAATTTATTACACATCTACTTGATTTTACTACATTGTTACAAACCCTAAAATCTACTGAAATATGCACTTAAAATATTTATAACTGAGACAGATGGAGTAGGCATGGCCCTATGAATACCAACCAAAGTATTATCATATATGGGTATTTCACATAAAACATTTCACTTTACACATAATGACCAGATTCAATCCTCACCTACAAGACAGGGCTAAGTGTCACTGAGAGCAGAATTCATCTTTTCTGTACAAAAATTATGCCTTACACCAGTCATGAAAACCACTTTCTTTATGATGAGGTTCATAAATATGATAAATCTAAACAATTAAATAAACAAAGGTTGAATCATCAGCTTGGTACAGCTCCTCTGCAGTCAGTGAAGTTATATTGACTTTTATCAGCTAAACATCTGGCCCAGTATGTATAAATGAACAATTATCATACAGCAGACAATTTTAAAATGGTATCATCCTCTTGGACATGTAAGATGTTCCTATCTTAACAGAAATTATCCTTTTCATGCTGTAGGTAAGGGAGAATCTCAGAGGGAACACCACTCCCATGTGAGGGAAGCTGTTGGCTCATGTGGCATTAGCTATCTACCTTGCTTTTGTCACACTCTGCCCTCTTCTTTTAACTCATTGTCCATCTGGAGCAATAATTTGTTTTCTTCCCTAGATATGGAAAAGAACTACAAAAGTTAATGACCAAATTCAGAAAAAGACATACTTACATGGACCTCAGATGGAATTTCATTGCCTAATGGTGTGGTTGCCACCTTCCTGGAAGTATGTGGGCATCCTAACTGGTAACACAGCAACAGTGACCCCAATGCCATTCCCATAATGTCTTCACATTGTAGTAGACTCATGAGCATCACAATAATGGCCTAGTTGTGACTTCACTAGGGACACCTCAGAATCACTTGCTTTTTTGACCACTCTTGAACGCGTTCCCTCAGGCAATTCAGGTGACCTTACATTTGGGAAAACCCCTCCCTGTAGCTTCCCTAAACCACAGGATACATCACACAATACAGTACAAGGGTGCCCCAAATCCCATGTGTGAGATGGTATAGAGTTTCAAAAACTCTTGGGCACACACAGAACTCGCAGTTTATGGTATTAGCAACAACATATCAAGAGTCCCATCATGTATCACATAGGAAGACATTTATGACATCCATGACCAGAGCCAGAGCCTGTTTCATTCCCACCACTACAAGTGGATATCTTCCAGGGTCAGCAAGACACCTAAATAATTCACAGACCACTATTTTCTGGAGACAATGTGCCTTCTTCCTGGAGCCCCAACATTACCAACTGAGAAGAGGATGGAGTTGCCAAAGTAGACTAGAATCTGCTTATCAGCCACCTCTGCCCTGACATTGTTTGAAACTCTCATGTAGCCTAGGTCTTCACCTGCACCAATAAATTGAGTATATCTTATAACACTCCCAGCATGGAAGGCAGTTGGCTTAGGACTGCCTCCAGTAAAGTGTCCTTGGCTCTGAAACAGGGCAACTATGCGCAAACTACAAACCTACCTACTCAAAATGGTCCCTGGGCATGGGTGAACTGTCTGGGAAGACTGCTGGTCACAATGAGGCCAGTTAACATGACGGAGGACTCTAACTGCTCAGTAGCACCCACAATGGCATGCCACTGCCTGGCTGGTGTAGAAAGCATAGGGCTTGGCCAGAGTGGGTATTGAGGAAATTCATTTCACACAGATGGTTTGCTGCAAGAGATGGCTGCCCTTAGACAATTTATGTAGTGTTGAAACACCTAGAACTGTCTGAAAGACAAAAGCCTGCAACACAGATATGAACAGTATAGCACAGATATGAATGAAGCTGTTTAGTATGTGTCCCTTCTTAAACTGGATCAGATACAAAGTTTGCCTTCATGTGTACCTCCTTGATATCTGCCAAGCAAGATCTGAGCACATCTAGCAAGACTGGGCTCCCACAAAATAGCACAGTGGCCACAAACATCTTCCAAAGATAATTGTACAAATGTGTATATGCACTGTAGATAGACATACACATATAAAAAATAATTAGCCTTTTTATAGATTAGTGTGGTAAAGGCACCCATCACAAACACAGTGAAATAAGGTTCAGTTTCCTTTCCTGCTGCCTACCAAGGTATCCATTCCCCTCGTCCCATCTCCTGTCCATGAGGACACCAACTGGGAGAGCTTCTCCTTGAAGCTGTGTCACCAGCTAAAAATAAAAATTTGTATTTAGTGAGTCAAAAAGAGAGCCCAAGCAGAAACATGAGTCTAAAGCCTACTGCTTATGGCACTTATCCAGGATTGGGAGACTTGCTTGTATTTCTTGCCTGCAGGGCTTGCTCTTTATTTTTATATACAGTGACAGCATGTAAACCACCAAAGGAGTCCTGGGAGCGGGATGCCAAACATACAGCACCATTCCTTCCCCACTAACAAGTGCTTTCACCATTGGGCTATGCAGGGAGACTTTCCTGTGCAGCTAAGTCTCATTTATTTTGCTCTTGTCGCCAACACAGAGTAATTTGTCTCATCCCTAAAGCCCACAGAATACATTAGTGGAGGGAAAAAATAAAGAAAAGAAAGAGGTAGGAGGCATGTCTATCCTGCTCAAATTGCTACTCTCTTCTAAATTATAACCTTCTGGCAGACAGCACAGATAGAAGTTAAAAAACTAATAATTCATGATAATGGCAGAGGAAACATATTAAGTTCTGTTTTCTTTATACCATGAGCAATATGCACTGAATAGAGAAAGCACATAAGTGTTGCTCTTCTTATGTCTAGTATTTTACTCAACAGAGTCCCCAAGCAGAGGTGAAGGCCACCGACTTTTTAGCTCTGTGCAAATGAATAAAAGCAGTCCCTAACCCAGTCTGTGATTCAGGTAATTTGCAGCACAGAAATCATCAGAATAAAAGGAGGGAAACGGGTAGCTGTGCACAATTACAGGTTGTTTTTGCACAGATACGAAGAGTCAGCACTATCTGTGGACAGATCCAAAATCTCTGTAGCCACAAGTGGCCACCAGACTAACCTATGCCATGTGGTGCAGTCAGAAAGGAGCAGACACTGTGACAGATAGTTTCACTTGGAGTTATGTGCATGTGAGTACTTTGAAATGTTTCACCAAAAACATTTTGATAATGAAGAGGCTGTTTTTCTCAATGCGAAATTTTCCTAAGAGAACTTCTGCTTTCATCACCATTTTCAGATTCTTCTGAAAACAGCTAAAAACCTGAACCCTGAGGGCAAGGCAGAGGATCCCCAAATTAGTTGTCTCAACTTCTCCCATTGCTAGAAGACAGATATCAACTTAGTACAGCAGATGAGCCTGAGGCTGGAAAAATGGAGTATACTTCATGCGACTGAGGTCCTCTGGGGGTTACTGTCATATCCCTTTAGTAACAAGCACATGTTGGGAGAGGCTGGCACCTCCACTATTCATGATAACTAAGACAACAAAGTTTGGGAGTGTCCATCATAAATTGTTGCTTCATACTGGTTTTTAATGATTAACATAAAAGTGGAATGAAAACCCAAACCTTTCCTGCAAATAAAAGAGGAGGGTTTCAGTTTTGGTAAGTTAAATACTTGGAGGTCTGGTTTTAGTGAGATGTATGTCCAGTTGCATGAAAAATTTTCATGAGAACTTAATAAAAATCTATCAAAGTTGATCAGAGATAACAGATTCTTATCATAACAACACTTGGAAAAGGAGATGTAATATTTCTTATTACTGCTGCCAAGGGAGCTCTGTTATTTAGTCATCATCAGCACCGACAATCTTGTAATGTACAGTGCAGAACTCAGGAGACTGGGACTAGCAGTAAAATGCTCTAGTGGGACTGTATCAGATCACTTAATGAAGATGTGCCACATTTGTCTTATTTTTTTACCTCTTTGTTTCACTAAGTCTATCAAACATTCTCCATGTCTCTCTCTCTGCAGAGTGCGAGGAGAAGGTACTAAGCTACAGGACTGGGGTGCATTAAAGTCACACAGGCTGAACTTTCTTTTCTGGCCATGCCCAAGCCCTTATGTGTTAAGAGCAGAAAAAAGTCCAGGTGAGCTAATCTGTTTGAATTTTGAGCTTCTCCACCTAGATGGATCAACCAGATATGCAGCACATTTGGAACACCCTGAACAGAAGAAATAGGGCAGCTGTAGCCTTAATGCCCCATATGCTGCTTATGGTGAAGGAGTAACATAATAGAAGGTAAGGCAGCAATCAGCAATGCTGCATAGAATCTATAGAAAGAAATCACCAAGATGGTGCTAGTCAATAGAGAGATCAAAAAACATTTTTGAGAGAATACTTCAACAAATGCCCCCTATGGAGTAAACCCCTCCTCTAAATGCTCAGGTCCTATTATACTTCAAAATACATATCAGAAGCTGTCTGAGTGATGAGACACCACAGCAGAGTTACAAAGTCAACTTTTCAAAATGAGTGTAAAAACTCAATTTTCTCTTCTGTCAGAAACCTCATGGATAACAGTCAGTTTTACATTTTAATGGAAAAGCTTTTGTAAATGACACATTCGTTTGAGATTAATAAATAGATCTACATCCATAACAGACGGAGTCACTGGATCAAGAAAAAGAGATTTGTAACAGATCATTTTGGTCACCTAAAAGTGGCTTGATATAAATATAAAAACATAAAATTGCTTAATAGAAAAAGAAAAGGTTAATGGTATGTAGAAATATTTTCAAATTTGATACCCTATAAATTACTGAGTTTACAAAATCAGGAAAGTATAATCCACTCTGCAGTTGATATTAAAAAGCTGCTTCAGTTTCTCATGTAAGACAATCCCTAGAAATTATGATAACCAGAAAAGTATCCATTCTATATCTAAGAAACTTGTACTCAAGAAATCTAACAGCAATCATAAAATTAAATACTTAATAACTGCAGAGCTGTAAACCTATATAGTTTTGATTTTTTTTAAATATAAAAAATTAGAAACTAGGAAAAAATGACACAAATTATTATGAATTCCCAAATGAACACTGTTTCCCCAGATTTTAAAAATGAAAATACTATATGAAAAATGGTGAATCCAAAAATTTCAGTCCAAAGCATTCATATTCTAAGTTCAAGTCAGGAATTATCCAAAACATTTGAATCATGCACGTAAGACTCAGAGTTAGCTGACGCTGCTAATAATTATCACAGGAGAAGTGCCAGGGCACCGCTCATCATCCATACTAACTGCAGCTCCTAAGGATAAAGACATTTTCTCCAAAACTCTCTGCTTCATCTTATGTCCATAAGTTTAACCTGTGGCTTCAGGTTTTCTGGACATGAGAAATCTCTGAGGACTGTTGCTTCTTTTACCATCACCCCTACTTTCCAATATGCCATGCTGAATTACAGACAGTTCGGTCCAGTTTGTCAGAGGCAACTGTTAAAAACTTAACTGGTTCCCAAGCCTCATCCAGGAAACTCCACCTGGAGCTTTAAGTGCCCTCTGTTCTGAAGCCCTGGCACACCTTTCCTGAGCAAAACATTGCACTCACCTTTCCCTCCCAACCCATCCTTACATCACGTCATCCTTCCATCCCATCCCATCCCATCCTCTCTCCCTCCTTCCTTCTTTTTTTGCCCAGATTGCTGTGCACCCCTGAAAAGCTACACACCAGCACAAGGAAGAGGGCAATGCCAAGGGAGGAGAAGGGCCGTGGGAACTGCTTACACCACCTTGTAACCTGGCTGCTCAGCTGCAATAGAGAAGACCTTAGATAAAGGTCATTTTTAGCACCAGCCACATTTGACTTAAACCCTGTCTTCACATTGCAGTGCTCTTAGGCATGTATTTCCTTTTTTTTTGACAGATATTCCACTGAGAAAACATTTTTATAAAACCTTGGGGCAAATGCACAATGTTCACATCATACTTTTACATTATTTTGGAGAATATGCACTTTCTAATTTAAGGGAAAAAGACATCAAAAAGCTACCAAATGAGTCTAGATAAAACCCCAGCATTGGAGAGTAAAAGATTGACTTACCAAATGCTAAAATCTAGATTTCTAACAGAAAACTANGGTTAAACCACAACAAAAGCATAAAACACTTTTTATACAAATTTCATAGTCTTGCTGTAATTTCAGAATTGTACTGACAGGCTTGACTTCAGTAAGAAGGAACCTAGGATTTAACATGAGAGAAATGCCAGGTTTGTAATGGAGGGGAGAACATTTAAATCTGAAGTGGAAGGGTGGTGTCAGATGATTGCTCTTGGCTGAAGAATGCTATTTAGGAAATTACTGTCCCTCAGCTAAAAGCTACAGCCTCCTTACGTGTGACTTAACACCTTTCAATAGAGGCTTCATAACCAAAGATGAGTGTAGTCTGTGTCACAAGGAAATGTTAAAATTTGACTTAAATCATTTCTTTATACCTTCAGTGACAGTTAAAGCAATCATCTGACCACAGAGGAGATTCCCATTAGATTTTTAATGATCTGAATTCCCTTGTCTAGGTGAAATACTAACTTTTGGGTGATTTTAAGATGGTAATCCCTTATAACAGCTCACTAAATATATTTATAAGATTATGTGGCATGAAGGTTATTGAATTTCAAGGAAGGTCCTGAATAAATCACTAATGTTTATAGTAAGTTCAGTTTCATGGAGTAAAAGGGAAAATGCTAGCTTTCTGACAAGTAATTGTCAAAGAAAAAAATCATGATGATCTAATATCAAACGTGCCTTTGCAGGGTTGGTCAAATAGATAGGTAATTGGCTGTCACTTGGGTAGCTGTAAGACTGGATAAAATATAATGCAAAAGAAATATATGTGCTGAAAGAGCTCAATAAAAGAGTAGTAGCCAAGGTTAGTGAAGGCCAAAGCATAGAAACAAAGAAAAGAAAGGCAGGTACGAAAAAAAAAGTCCTTCTTTTTAAGAAAGTCTGTGTTGCCTTTCAACAGTGAATGTTACTCTTATTCAACTATTCAAGTCATATGAAAAATATTCAGAACTAGGTAATGGTCTTTCCACCATTCTTGTAAGCGCTTTAGTGAATGAGTTCACTGGAGGATGATGGTAGTGATAGCACACAATATTGCAGAAGACATAATTTAGCAAAATTATTCAAAGTATTTTTTCTGAGGAAAAAAAAA
Source organism: Scopus umbretta (assembly GCA_013400535.1). Taxonomy (NCBI): domain Eukaryota; kingdom Metazoa; phylum Chordata; class Aves; order Pelecaniformes; family Scopidae; genus Scopus; species Scopus umbretta. Next base: position 15,814 of record VZTL01033366.1, on the reverse strand, counting down.
AAAGTGTCACTCATCGATACTTTACCAGCAGTTCTTTGATAACTGCTTAAGAAAAAAGGTAAGTAGTGAGGAGTATATGTTCAATTATTTTTGAAACCCAATGTACTGCACTAATGTCTCAGAACCAGCCAGCACTAAACAACTGGCAAAGAAGTTGATCTCATCTGAGAATTTGGTCCATAGTATGATAAGGAAAGCTAGTAAATGCCAGATCTTAGAAATCTATAAATATAATTATAAGATGCTGAAAGAGCTCTCTTCCTTAGCTCATTTTCTCCATATCTTAACAAATATACATATACATTTAATAACACTATTTAATATTATCAGACAGACACAAAACAAAGGTAATTCTTAAAGGAAAAATGTTTTCCTAATTATATGTACTACAAAAGCCTTGCAGCTACACCAGTGATGCGCAGGAATATTTTGAGTGATGGATTTGGTATGAGGGTGTTGCATACTTTCACCAAACTGAGCCCGAGCCTCCAGTTTTGGCTCACACAAAACTCGCACAGAAGTCAAAAGGAGCTGTGACTGCATCAAGGCTGCAGAACATGACTCAGAAAGGCAACAGCAAATTATTTAAGAATCTCATCAGCATGGAAGGAAAAGTCTGCTAATATTTATTCTGCAGGGTTGCCTGACTGCAGTGCTATAAAAGGTGGCATCGAATAGTCCCACTTCCCAGAACACTATGGGTGCCAGTGTGAAATACCCGAGGCTGACTGCTACATCTGTACCAAACAGACACTATAAAAATGCAGTTACAGTCTATGGGTAGCCATGATAGGGAAGAAGCCAACTATTGTAATAAAACCCCATAGTGCCAACTCGTTACAGCACAGTGATTTAAGATTGAATTTCAACCCTCCAATGAAGCTGTAACCAATCCCAAACCACTAAAGTCAAGCCCCTTGGCTGGTTGACCTATACAGTCCTGCAAACAGCTGGAATGAACATGCTTATAAAGGCATTTAAGACTCCCTTGGTCATTGCATTTAAATGCCAGCACACATACAGCAAAAGACAGTGTAAGAGATAGTTATATGTTAAAGATCTTTAAAGATTTCTATCTTATTATGAAATGTAAAGTCCACGTCAAAAGATATGAGAGAAAAGGGAAAAGCAAATTATAATTTGTCTTCTTTGGAATTATATCAAGCTACACATATGATGGCTTTAATCCAAAAGAAACCTTTTATTTGCCACACCATTATATGCCTTCATATCTTCAAATCCTAAATTCTTATAACTGTAAGGTTGTTTTTTTCATTTATTTGCACTTTTGAACACATCCAGTAAATCCATGTACCTGTACAGGCTTCCTCAATCGCTGCTTAAGCAATGGTGGACTTACTAACAATAGCAAGAAATGAACATGTTTACTACTACTTTGAATTCTCAGGGCATAGTAGGTAAGGCAAGGAGGTAATTGGTGATGCCAGCACTTGATAACAGTGATGCTGACAGCCCTAGACCCCTCCTAGATTCCAAAGATTATGGTATCCAGCCAAAAAAAAAAAAAAAAAAAGAGAGAGAGAAAAAAAGAGAGAAAAAGGAAAAAGCTGTGAACACTTGCTGCAGGATCTGTACCCAGCCCATCCCCAACATGAACAGACAGACTGTGAGTGTGTGAAGGGAGAGAGGCTGAGATGGGCACCCAGACTGCAAGGAATGAGATAAATTGAAATCCCTGTAAAGTAAACAGATAAAACAGTATTTAGAGCCTCTAGGAGATGAATGGTGTGCTCCTTCTGGCCAAAGAACAGCACTCTTATGAAGTATGTCAGGGACTCTTTAATGCCCTATAAACCCCTGGGTTTTAATGTAGGCTCCAAAAGAAGTCAGAAATTAAACCAGATAGAGCTCTTCTTCCATGACTAAGGAAGACACATGTTCAGAGTTCAAAAGGAGCTGGACAAGTTGGACAGTTCATTCAAGGTATGAGTTTAACAAAGTCAAATTGTTTGATATAAGTTTTGGCATAAAACATCAAATGGCACAAATTGACTCATGCAGGCCTTGTGAAACATAAGGTTTCTCACAGGATGGTGCACCTTCTGTGAGGGTTTAGTTTGTGGTTCCAAAGGGACAGTATATTTTAAATCACCAACTCTCTTCAGGCAAAATAAAGTATTAAGCCAAGGCAGCAAAATAATAAAAATTATGTGCTGTCTGCTACCCCTAATTTGAGCCACAGCATAGACCCTGTTTCCACAGCAGGGGGAGTTCAGATGTCTGCTTGAATAACTTTTCCTTTATTTCCCCAGAAAACTTCTCTCTAGTGCCTCTCTCGAGTCCCAGCTATGCAAAAATAGAACAACAAGAGACTGCATCTGCTTAGACTTGCCAGATGCACAAGGGAAAACCAAGCAGTTTAGCACTGGCTCAGAAGTCTCACAACGCATGTACATCAATCCCTGCATTGCAGTTCACTCATTTGCTATCAAATGCCAAGCTCAAGCATACTAGAAACAATCATGGATCCTTTGACTTCTTCACTGCATATGGGTTTGACAAGAAAACTCTCTGTTACTGGATCGTTTCATGTTGACACACAAAATAGAGCAAAGTCCTTCCCTGTTTACAGCATAGCAACAATATCCCTCCACCTCCTGAGTTATTTGGCCAAGAAGGGTTGCGGTGAGGACAGAGGATGCACTCACTACTTCCACATGCTGAAAAGGCTGTTGCTTTTTTTTCTTCGATGAGAGGAAAAGACATTTAGTGAGTGCCAACTTTACCTGAGTGTCTTCCATAGTCTTCTTTCCTGTTGTCTTTTTTTTCTCCCTTCAGAGCTCTGCCTCATCCCCACAAGCAGCCGAGCTCACCCCTTTGAGGCAAGACAAGTGAGACTGTTCATGACATTATAATTGAGCAAGTCAATTTAAACTGTTGTTAGGAAGGTAAACTGAAGTAACTGAACCAACTGAACCTAAGGCAGAAACATTTAGAGCAGATGTCCAAGCCCATTACTGAAAAATAATAAATACATAGCTGCTCTTTGTTCATTCTTCTGTATAATCAAGAATATCTAATGCGCCCAGCAGTTCTGCCTGCTGTATGCCGAAATCCTGCAAACTCTCAAAACACAATGCAGGATCTGGACTGGCATATACCAGCTTGCATCTTCTAATTCCTAATTCCACATAACTGGCTGGATGTGAGCCACCAACAGTTCTATGTGGAATGCCCTTTGCACCAGATCTTTTTTTTTCTCTTTCAAGTACCTACTTTAATACCAAATACCTGATCATGCAGCCTGGAAACATACACTACATCCCATGAGCATCCTCTTGCCAGCTGCTATCAACAAAAAGTAGGGCAAATGTTTTCTTTTTCTAACCTCTCCCACTAAGGGAAAGAAAAGCATAGGACTGAATAGCAGCACGACAAATTATTTTGACCTCTTGTTATCTAAAGTAATTGATCAACAAAGTTTACTGTATGAATAACTTCCAATAGAGGGCTATATTTTACAAAGCTTTCTGTGTTGTCTCTCAAAGCTTTTCCTGCTTCTGTGAAGAAAATAACAAGAAAGAGGAAAGTGAGTACTAAATTTATTGCAATATGACTTATAGATTTATTGGAGAACTGGGAAGAGAAAGGTACTGTGTTAATGCCCAAATTAGTGTTAGTGGCTGACATGTTATTCCTGTTACTTTGCTACTTTAGAAATAAGAATGCTAAAGAACACTTAAAGTGAATGTAAAACGCAGGGTTCAATGCGATCTGGCTGTAAAAGTATACTCAGTGTGCCATTTCAAAACATTCATAGGGCAGGGAAGTAAGATTTATCACATATGAACAGACCCTGATTCCCCTAAATAGGGAGTGGCACATATATAGCATACAGCTAAAAGGGCATTTATGCCCCATTTAGACATATAAGAACATTCTGATTAAAAATAATGGGAGGTCTGAGGTTATTCTCAGACATGGAAGAACATAACTATAGTTAGAAGTAGGTGGAAAATAGCAGTATCCTGCTTTAAATCCTGCTCTTTTACGTGCATTGTAAGATCTGGCCATTCTCTTGTAGAAATAAAACACCAAATTCCCATTGATTTCTGTGATTTTGTAGCATCCTCATATTGAATGGAGAATGACTCTTGAAGTATATATATAACTACATGTGTGGTTTACTAGACAGTTGTCAACAGAAGCATGGAACACTATGTACACTACAGAGAATGAGGTAAACGTGAAAGTGTCCTGCCATAAGGATGGTATCTTGTGCTGAGTGCAGGACTCTTCACAAAGCCACTGACTGGTGACTTTTTCTGGAAAATGCTGCAGGATTGACTGTGGTAGAGCTACAGGGGACTAAAAGATGTCTTTTGGGTCATCTAAGCCAATTCCCTGATACCGAAGCCAACTGCACTCTATTACTCCATTTAAGAATTTTTTCGGTTGTATCTAAACTGGCTTGATCCTGTTACCCTTTCTGGAACGCCATTCCAAAATGTTGTCTTTCAAACAGCAATATACCTCACCTGCTTCACCCTGAACTCATCTTTCCTGAACATGCATGGCCAGAATTCTCCTAGATGTGCAGACAAACTCTCATTTGTTCCTTTTTCAGTGGAAATACCTATTTTCATTTGGTATCAGGTAAAAACATCTCAACTTTCGCTTCGCACTAACTGGTAATCCATAGATCATAAGAGGGATGAATTATGATCTGAATGAAAAAAAAATCATTTGTTTGGGGATGATACCTTTCAGGGCCATTTTGAAACTCAAAGGTGTACATAAAGAAGTGCAAAAGTTCTTCATATGTGATATATTTGGAACTCTTTCGTAAAATAAGTGTTCAAATTGTTTAATCTTAATATTTCTGTTTGATTTTAGTAGACCTTAATTCATGTCTCAGTGACTTACTTCCATTTAATCCTCCAACTCTTGCTTTTTCTCCCTTGAATGACCTCTCATTGACAAACAACACTGATTTAGCAGCTGGCCTGCAGTGTTTCAGAAAAGCTTATCTAGCCTTGTCCCTGCAAACCACAGATGCAGCAATTATCTCCCTCTACCTTCACAATTCCTGCCACTCTCCACTAGCTCCACTGCTGGTATTTCACTACAAAAAGAAGATAGCTAGTGATATTCAGTGGAGCTCTTCATTTATCTCAGCAGTGTTCTCTCTATTTATCCCATCAGTCAAACCTTCTCCAGCAGCTCTTTTGTCCATTCCTAAGCTCAGCCAGCAAACAAACATACCCAAACTTGTCAATTGTCTCTCAAAAGGCTTGGAACAGAACAAACAAGTTGAGGAAAGCAGGAGGGCTACCAGAATGTCATGAAATACACCTACGCTGTTCAAAGGCTAGAAGTAATTCTCCCTAATTATCTAGAGGTGCTCAGCAAGACTACACAGGAAAATGGGAAGAGAGAGACTGGTCTGAAGTCATGCAATATAATAGATTTCCATGGTACAAGATTTCTCCTTTGGATTTCAGGATACTGTTCCCAAAGGCGTGCAAAATTCGCCAAACATTTGTCACTGCATTATCAGAGGAAGGTCCTTGTGTTGTCACTATGTAATGTGCCTATGCAACTGAGGTAAGAACACAACAGCCTTAATTAGTTATAAAATATCATACTTTTGTGGCTTTTCTGAGTTGGAGCACAATAATGTATCCTCCAGACAATTTGCATTGCATAGGCCATTTATGGATAACAAAAATCCCAGAGCTAGTGTGCTGTGTAAAAGAGACCTCACAATCCATTTCAGATATAATCCTTACTTTAACAGATGCTGTGCAAATACCTCCCGGCTGTCATCTGAAACTGTGCAAACTGCCCCACAGGAAACACAAAGAGATTGGATCGTTTTACAGAAGACCAACATTAAAGTTAATCCATAGGTCCTACCTGAGTGCTAGTAGAGAAAAAATGCTTCATGGAACACTTAAGGTTGGAAGGGACCTCTGGACATCATCTGGTCTAACCCCCCTGCTCACAGGGCCACCTAGAGCAGTTTCCCCAGGATCATGTCTAGATGACTTTTGAACATCTCCAAGGAAGGAGACTCTACAGCCTCTCTGGGCAACCTGTGCCAGTGCTCAGTCACCCTCACAGTGAAAAAGTGTTTTCTTTTTCAGTGCCTTTGAATTTATGATTTCTAGGGAATTCAGCAGATGTGCTTTGACAGTATCTGTGGAAAAGGGGTAACTCTGTGCAAATTCAAGAAATTCCAAGGCATGCTTCTGTCTTCAAAACATGCTATTTTTATTGCTGTAGCAGACCTGATAGGACTAAATCAGGATCAAATTCATAAACTTGAGCAAGTTAGCATTTCAAAAGGAGACAGTAACAAATAAGGAGCCAAGACAAGTTTAAAGCAAAGGCCCTGGCATAACTGAGGGAAGTCATACTAGCATCAGAACCTGAAACCCTCATTCTTGCAGTAATCTCAATGAAGCTGATGTGGTTGTTCAGGATATGAGCTACAGGATGGCACAAATCAATGGTAAGTATGCTAAAGGGCAGAACAGCCAAAATTCACCCTCACTTCTGAGATAAAGGAAGATCTTTATAATGTGACTGGAGCATCACGCACTATGCAATTTCCTCTATAAAATCATGATGTTAACTAAAGCAAAATGAATGTCGGATGAATCGGAATCTGATTAGAGATACTTGCAGTGAAGAAAAATGTAAGACCAACCAATCAATTGATCAGTGAATTAAACATAAAATAAGGATTGAGAAGTAAATGTACCTCAAGCATCTGTAGAGGAAGACAGTATTGCTGGCTCCATGGTTGAAAAAAATTACACTTGGGAAAAGCAGTTACTGCCAGAAATCTCTAGCATTTGCTATACCAGAACTTTTGGGACTACAGGCCACAGTGAGACTTTTGGATGATGTCATCTAGAGATATTTATGATGCAACTATTGAAGTTCATATTAATGACAGCACATGCAGTTGAAACACTGCAATGCCACTTGTCTTGTCTATGAACAGGGCATTAAGCATGCCTTAGAACTTTTACTTTGCCTGCAAAAGACACAAATCACCTGCACGTAGTTTGCAGTGCTAGAAATTATTCTCACCTGCTTAACAAGTGTAAGGCTGGAGAGAATATCTGTACCAAATTGGGCTTTACTAAATTCTATGTACTTCAAGACTTTCAAGAAGTTGTACTATTTATAGGATGGCAGATTTTTGCCACTGTGGCACAATAATCTGTTCCCAGTAGAAGTATGGTTGTGGTCTTGAAATCTCAGTATTATGACTTGACTTGATTTCAGGATTCAGCAAAAAAAAAAGGAAATGAATCAGAATATTCCAAACTCTTATTTGAGCACAAATACTATCAACAATGAGAAAATGAGATGACGACAATTATGACTATCAAATATGTATGCTTCATCTTTAGTACAATATTTGTCTGAAGATCTTACCACTGTGAAAGTCATTCTTAAAAGTTAGTGAAAAGAATCTTTGAAAAAAATGAGTGGATTATTGTGTTACATGCCTTCCTTTCTTACTCACACTGTATCTACCAAAAATAGCTGAATTAGTACAAAATGTGAAGGGAAGCCTTTAAACCCAGGAAAAAAAACCCTGCTGCAGACCTTCTGCCTCATTTAATTTTACCGTGCCAGTTCAGAAAGGGAAGACCGTGGAGAGAAAATATAATGCTAGGTATCATTGTGAATACCAGTAACCACATTAGGCGGTCACATGCTTATACATCCAGTGGGTTTCAGTCACTGTAGGCTTATTAATTCCAGCTTCATCTCCCTGGTGAGAGACACCTGTTTTCAGCAGGGCTAAGCAATCAGTCTGTGACAGGGAGTTTTCAGACCCCAGGGAAGGCGTGCTGTAATCTCTGTTCTTATCAACGCTGGAATAGGCATAAAGACAAGGCAAGCCTTCCTTATCTGATGCCATGGAAAGAAATGATAAACATTCATTATCTTGCAGGAGCTTCCGAAAATCCACTGTCAGAACAGAAGCCTCTTTAATGCAGTGATTCAGCAGATGGGAGTAATATGGAGGAAGCTGATACAACGAAAATCTACCGTATTTCTCCATGTGAGGCATGCCCCCTATATCTCTGTTGTCTCATGTCCTTTGTAATTTCAGAGTTGGAGAGGCTGCAGACATGTTTATTCCTGCTTTTACCTGAGCTGTCACCTCTCTTATTTCATCTTGCCACCATGCCTTCTTTGTACACTCACATGTCTCTTCTGGGACCCACCCATTAAATCCACAGGTTTTCCTTTTACTTCTTTAGGACCAACATATCTCCTGTGTGCCTCCAATGTACTCTTCTGTAAATTTTTAATGACAATAATTGTTGTATTTTTGTGTCACCTGGGGCACACGCCACCACCTGGTGTACTCAGTATTTCTAATGGGTTCTTAGAGTTTGAGGTAAATCATGTACACCTTAAGCTATTGGTGGCTTTATGTTTGCCGACAAGTTTGGACTCCAAAAATTCACAGCAAATATATCATATCAGTTACATTTTGCTATTTAATGCTCAACAAGGTGACAAACAGATTATTTATTCAGAAATATGCCACAACATGGACACATTCACTGTTAAATTCATACCTTACAGACCTTTTATTCCTGACCTTAATTAAGGGTTGATGTCTCTCTGTTCTGCTCCAGGGCTGCTTTGGAGACAAATAGCAATGATGGAGTTTTAGTGATTTGCCTCTACTTTCACTGAAGAAACAAAGTAAACCATAGAACCCACGAAAGATGTAGTTTATATTGAGTTTTGTGCCCTTTACACTGTGCCACCTCTCCATCCCTTATTCTCTACAAGAGAAACATGGGGAACAAGAAAAAGTTTCATGCTCAATAGTCAGCTGCATAGTGTGCTAGGAAGGGATAAAATATTTCTTACTGTAATTCTTTGGTGAAATTAAACAATAATCCTTTTTGATTGTAAATGGGCAATGTATTAACACTGCCTTTCCATAAAGCCTCTGACTGTCAAAATCCCCCAAAGTCCCTGCAAGTTTCTTGCACTCTTTCCCTAAAAATCTGAGCACTGTTACAGATAGGAAAGTGGATTACCTAACTATTTGCTCTGATCCAGTATGGCCATTCTTATGTTCTTGAATGTTCTTGAATTCCTGGGATTAATTTGTTGCAACCTATCACTACTTCCAAGGCTACTGCAACTCAGTGCGATGAATAAAATATCAACCTTTATTTCTGTCTTATGACTGCTTACAAAATACAGTGAGAGGCTGTCATCACTACCTTCATTCTCTACCATAAAGTCATCATATTTCCCTCATTATAACGTATTCTTCTACAAAAGTCAGAAAACTGCTGCTCCAGTTGAAATACCTTTTACATTCAGATGAAGACCGGGAAGCACACAAAATATTTATCCAGAAAACACGTAACTTCCCCTACACTGAAAGGATAAGGACAAAATCCAAATTCATTTTCTCATGGATTCCTTGCTCATGGCAGCTGACTTCCAGACCAACTCTTAAAAATACCATGCACACAAGTGGCCCCAGGAGGCTTTTCATTTTCAAGCACTTCCACATACTCTAGTACCCAACCTCTATCTTTCCCCTACCACTGGTAGACAATAAATACATACAACTTATTTTTTATGTTGTAAAAACACAACTCTGAGGAGCTGCAACACAGCTTTCACCTTTTATTTCAAGCTTACTTCAGACTCTTGGAAGAGAAGAAAACCACACAGAACAAGAGCAGTTATGCCTTTGCACCACAAGCACACCACAGAGAGCCCAGAGGAGCCTGCTAGGCTTCTTTCCCTTCTCTATTTGGAAGTGTGGATGTGCCCTGCATTTTAGTTCAATTGGCACTTGCAGGGCCTTTTACTACGCTTCCTGTTTTTCAATTCTAACATAATATACACAATACAGATTAAGATAACTATTAGCTATATTGCCTATTCTGCAATGAACACCTGTTTAACCAGGTAAGATACCCATCTTCTTTCTATTTTTCTCCACAGCCAAGGCAAATCCATTTCTTAAAGTGAAGAATGGCTAGGAATAATAGGACAGGGATAATGTACAAGACATGTATGTCCTCAGGTATACCTTTAATCTTATCTCCATTTTGACTCTCTAATGATCGAACTTATGGGATATTTTCTCTAAACGTAAATTCAAGATCTTGCTTCTGAATTTGGAGTATATACCCTAAAGTGCCCTGTGATTTAAAAAATGTGCTTTTTCTGATAAGCTTCTTGTACTACCCACATAAAAGAATTCAATTCAGAGCTATAAAAATTTCTCCAAGCTCAACTGTAAATTAAAGCTGTCACTTTGTATTGAAAGTCTGGAGATGCTACATGGCTTTGGGAACACACAAGGAACCATCACCTTTCTATCCTTCTCTCTTCACATCTGTTTTGGTTTAGCCCAGATGGCAACCAAGCACCACACAACTGCTCGCTCACACTCCCCCTGCGGTGGGATGGGGGAGAGAATCAGAAGTAAGAAAACTCGTGGGTTGAGATAAGAACAGGTTAATAATTGAAATATAATAATAATAACAATAATAATAGAAATAATAATAGAAATAAAATAGTAATAAAAATTGTAATGAAAAGGAGACCAACAAGAGAGAGAGAAACAAAACCCAGGAAAAGCAAGTGATGCAACTGTTCACCACCTGCTGATGGACACCCAGCCCATCCCTGAGCAGCGATCGCTGCCCCCCCGCCAACTCCCCCCAGTTTATATACTGAGCATGATGCCATATGGTATGCAATAGCCCTGTGGCCGCTTTGGGTCAGCTGTCCTGCCTGTGCCCCCTCCCAGCTTCTTGTGCCCCTGGCAGAGCATGGGAAGCTGAAAAGTCCTTGGCTAATGTAAGCACTACCTGGCAACAACTAAACCATCAGTGTGCTATCAGCATTGTTCTCATACTAAATCCAAAATACAGCGCTGCACCAGCTACTAGGAAGAAAATTAACTCTATCCCAGCTGAAACCAGGACAACATCCCATGTTTCTGTCTTATTTTAAGCATTTCTCTGGGAATAAAGATCTTCCAGTTTGTTTTTAGTGGGGACTTATTCCCATTACACAAACACAGGATTACACCACAAGGCCAAGATTTCAATCAAAAGTCAATGAAAAATGCTGAGTCTGTCTATTGGAAACACTAAATCATGAGCGTGATTTTTTACTGTTGCAAAGTTTATGTAACTAAATTATGTTGTTGCATTACACTTTTAGCCACCTTCAGTATTCCTTTTTTCCATAGTATTAGAAGTTATCATTTTGCATTCTCCATCCAAACTTGTAAAAGGTCTTACAGAGACTAGAAGCCATTGAAATAGGAATATATCATTTATCAGAAAATGTTTCAGTGAAGTCATTCAGTCTAGTCTTTGGAAGAGCTGGAAGCAGAATACAGTTCTTTGATTTCTATTTTGAAGCATTCCCTTGTGATGTACCCCAAAGTACCTTTTTTTTTTTATGATTAAGGAATAGTCCTGTGGTTAAAACAAAGGAGACACAACAGGCTCCTGCACTTCTCCCCATAAAGTTGTGCATGTCCTGTTTGAGAAGGCTGGCATCAGACATGAAGGCAAGTCATGTATGTCCAGGCAAATATCCAAATGTGCAGGGAGCTAGTTCATAACATCTATCTATATAAAATGCATATGTCTATATCTATATGTGTAATTTATTCAATGTCCCTAACTCTTTGGATACATAAGCAATTGTATAGAAGTCATTCTGAAAGTCTGGCCCAATCACACATACAGTCTATCTGGATTCAAAATTGTTCCCTTTTCTGGGGAAAATGGAAATCCTGCAAATGGTATGAGTAAGAAAATCACAATACTGTAATAGTAGGGAAGTAATTTAACCCAAAAGCTCTTCCCCCAGGAAACTACTAGGTTCAGTGGAACATGGACACTTGTGAGGAGGGCAGGGTTATGTCTGATTTCCTCCCAGCAGCAGCAGCACCTAAAGGATCACCCAGACTAGTCCACACTGTCCCCACACCAGCACTGAATCGAGTCATCAGTTGTGAGGTCCTTATTCTTGGGGAAGAACTGGCTTGTGGCTTCTCATCTCCATACCAAGCAGTAGGACAAACTAACCTAGTGCAGCCGGTGTCCCACAGACTCCAAATCCTTGGAGACAGCCACAGCACCAGGATAAGGAAAAGGTGCGGGCAGGAGGTGGAGACCAGCTGTTCAGGCAGCCCATTCGGACCACAGCTACTTGCACCTCCAAGCAATTTCTTATGCCTGACGGCAGCTATGCCAGCAGGGATTTTTGGCCCTGTATGACATGGTTATTGCACAGACTGAATTCTTACATCAAGCACAACTGTCTAGGTATCTACTAATTTTATTTCTTCCGTGTATTTTCTTCTTGTGTGTTTGTTTACATTTCACATTTACCTGCTTTCAGAAACATTGTAAAATTGGTTATTGACTCACATCTGGTGAAGTCCAATATTGCCTGATTAAGGATTAAACTCTTGTATTTGAAATAAAAGAATATTTTGAAATCAACAAGGTTTATCTACTGTCTTCTAAAGGAAAAGATTATCTTCCAGTGTTTAAACTAGAGTGCAACGTTGACTAATTGGGGAACAAAATATTTAATTGTTAACGTAGCACTTTCAAAGAACTTACCTATCTACTTTGATGTGAGGAAATATTTACTTAAATAGGAAGGTCTGATTCTTCAGACACAAAGATATCTCAACACAAGGCAATTACTCAAAACTACCCTGTAAACTTTTCCCCAAAGATGTTTTCTCTGAATGACCTAAAGCACTGCAATTAGACTCAAGTTACAAGACAAAGTCCATCTTGGACAAAAGCATCCCAGCTAAATAAGTTAGAGTTCTTTTCCCAAGATACATTATTAACCCATTTTAAAAGCTACTGCAATAAAGCTTTTGTTTTCTTAGTAGACATAAAAAGGTATCAGCTCAGATTCAGGCTGTTTTTACAAAAAGACCCCAAAATAACAGAACAATCCTCATATAGTATTTATAGGATTCTAAATAATTTGAGGGGTTCAGGGCTTTTTGGAGACAAGAACACTAGAATTTCAATATTTATCTTCATTATTTACCACTTCCCTACTTTTGCATCCCTGCAAATCTTAAAAAATTATGATTTTAGGTTTTCTGTTGGTCATATTGAAATGTTTGGCAGCAGAGGACCCAAAGCACCTATACAACCATTAAGAATATAGCCTTTAAACATAATATTCTTAAACATAAATCCCTGAGGAAATGGTCATATTCTGAGAACGAATGTATTTTTAGTGTATTTAAGATATGCCATATAATTTTCATAATACTTTGATTTCTTGATTGAAATTTTCTAAGATGTCCAATTAAGCACATTATTAAGCACCAAATACAGTAGGAAATAATCTACTTATGACTCCTTCTAAATTATTACATAACATTAGCTCTCTTCTGGAACTTCTCTGGTGTTCCAAAATATGGCGAAGAACAAGATCAAATCCTCAGAGGATTCCTTGCCTAATTCTTTCAAAACCTCTGAATGCAAGATACAGGAACATGCTTTTCCCAAAATGTCTATCATTTTAATATTTCATGTTAGACATCCTCTCAAAATATCACAGGATCAAAAAATGTTTTATCATCATTACCTTTTCAAACACCTCCATCTTTTACTACTTTGGATTATTTTCCTGAAGATGGAAAAGAAATACTGAGTGATCACTTCTGTAATTTCTACATTTTTAAGCAATTTGACTACTCTATCACTGCTCAAGAGACCCACATCATTAACATCCTTTTTACTCCAAACATGTTAATACTTATTTCCATACCCTATTTCCATTGCCACAGTTTTCTTTCTTGAGCTCTTTTGATGATTTTAGCAATTTTCTGACAGCTCTAGCTTCAGACATATATCGCTACATACTAAAATATGTATCAATCTTTTCCTCGTGTACTTTCATTTTCCTTTCTAGTGTGTACATTTAAATGCTAACATTGGTTACATTAGATTTAATATTTTCTGTGTTAACCTAAAGCTAAGTGAAGTGGGTTGTTTCTTATAAATGATCTTCATTTCTTGAGTTTTAAGGGAAAGTAAAGGGAAGACAAATTCTTTTCCAAGGCCCAAGATGTACATTCTGTGGTTTAGCCAAAATCCCAGTAAGTTGTATAATGTGACCACTGTATAGCTATTCTTTTTTATATGTTGTACACTTATTAAAAAAAGGATGTGGAATTGAAAATTTCCAGTCATTTCTAGGTAGAGGGTCTTGTTCATTGTAGCACATCATAAATTTAGTTCTCTAGACCTTTTTACAGAAACGACAAATACTTTTAGAATTCTTAAAACTGTTCTATGATAGTATAAAATAGCTCCAAGAGCAATCTAGTAGAACATTACAAAGCTACCATGCTTTGATCTTTCCTCATTATCATCCCGCTGCATCTCTTGAACCAAGCAAAATAAGATGTACTGGGGGAAAAGCTCTCCCTCTACACAGCGATTGCTTCCTCTTCCTTTTCAGGCAATTTCCTTTATTTCCATATTAATGGAATGGCTACATCAGGATACCAATCAATAATCAATTTTGAACCAGGCTTTTGGTTGCTGCAAACTGCTTTATGCTAGCAATATTTCTGGTCCTGTATTTTATTGTGGCCCTCATGACATAGCCCTAGGAGAACTACAACTACTACAAAATCTCTGCTGAGTATGAGTATGTGTGTGCAGAAAAGGGCAGACAGGGTAAGTAATAAATAGCTGCTGTTAAAAAATCATATTTAACGCTATGAGATGTACAACTACAGGTTTCAGAGCCGTATTTTTAAATTTTACTGCCTCACTTTTTTGCTACTATTTCCATGGAAATGCAGTAAAATGCCAGACAATATTTTCTAAGCAAGTATCTGAATCCAGAGGCTCACAGTTTAGAAAGAGGGCAACAAATGAGTTAAAAGAAACACATTACAGTCAAAGGCCTGTATTTCAGAGGTATCATTCTTCACCTGAAATGCATTACGAAAAAGTTATAGGATCCTGCATTTGGTCTAGTATCTGTAAAAATACCATTGTAAATAAGTTGGTACTGTCACTATGTTGTAAGAGAAATCAAAGTCAGTGATGAAACCAAGGTAAAATATCTAATCCAGAGACCCAGCCTACTGAAAGATCTGCATCCAGTCCAAGCTCATTTTCCATCAGGAAACAGCAAAACCCCATTTATTCAAAGGTTAAGACAGAATGTATTTAAATTAGTGGAATACTTGCTTTTGCTGAAAGATATAAACTCCATCAGCAATAAGGAATTATATTCCAAGAGGCACCACTAGTAACTAGCTGTACAGCCACTAAATTCAGATCTGAGTCCACTGGATTTAAAATCAGATAATTATGGTTAAAGTTAAACAGATGAAATCTCTCTTTCATAATGTCCTATGATGCAAATAAGAAAGTTTTGTCAGCTTGGAAGAATTGCCCAGACCTGATGAGACCTCAGAACAAAACCATGCTGAGATGGCAATCAAGCAAAATGAGTTAAATCCATTACCCACCCTACAAGAGTAAGCCAATACTACTCTTGACAGTATTTTTCATGTGTTAAGTATATGGAGTGATGATGAGATGATAAAGAAGATGAAGAAAAGGGAAATTAGTCACTGCCCAGGATCCCTTTGGGGACTGAAATACGCATTTTGTAGCAGTCGTCACTACGAAAGTGTTGTGGGGTGTTGAAAACTCTTTTGTCCCCTCCGCAGCTGCTCATGCTAACTTTGGCATGTCTATAATTCCCACATAAGAACACTTTGATCAATAACTTTTAAAATTAT
>VZTL01033361.1:22881-35747 GCA_013400535.1 Scopus umbretta | reverse complement strand
GTACCACTAAAGTCTCCAGAATGCTGTTTTTACATCTGTTTTGTTAAGTGTAACTTCATTTGAAGCACAGGGTAGCCAAACAGCCTCGGCTTTGTTGTGTATATGGGGCAGTGTAAAAAGGCTACACATTCTGAACCTGCAAAGATGTGTGGAGACAGTTGAATATCAACATCTTCTGCCTTTCATTAGGCTAGGGATCCTGTATTGGATTATGAAATTGTTTACTACCTGAGGTCTGAGAGCTTGGAGACAGTGTTAAATCAGACCCATTTCTACTGCAAATGCCTGGCATCGAAAATACATTTCTGGAATAGGGAGAGTTTGCTGTTACATATCTCTGCTCCTGTCTAATTACTTTAGTTATACGTGATTTTTACCATACTTTTGGCTTCCAGAAAAGCTTGAGCTAAAGGTTCAGAACAGGTAAGATTTTTCCTGAAAGCTTGTGAATCTACACAAATTAACCTATTGTTTTTGATGTCAGCATACATGCTGGCCATTGACCCCCTTCTGCATGTGGTGACGGGGACCAATGTCGAGTATTTTTTGAGGGCCCAGATCAGTGCCGTCTAGATGCTATCCTTTTGAGCAGAATCAGCATATGTATGAGCTATTCCTGATAACACACAAGTGCTCTGGCTTGTGCCATGTTCTTATTCATCTTATTCCCCTAGATGGTACAAGTAATCTCTGACAAGAGCTATATGTTAAATTAATAAATCCTTCTTATCCTTTATGGCAGATGGTCTATCACCCTTGTCTAGTGCTCACTACCTCTTCACACTCAACTTCCCCACTTTTTTTCCCTTCCAGAAAGGCAAGAGCAAAGATGTTTTCACCTTAAGCAGGTAAAAATAGGAAAGTCTAAGAATGACAAACCGGTACTGCTACAAAAGGGGGGCAAATAGGTGTCCCATGTAATTTCAGAGAATGTTGAACAATGGAGACTAAGCTCAACATAGTGGGGGGAGCCGTGGTTACTCTGAAAATCATGCCTACCAATGGAAGACTAGACAATGGAGGACTACCAGAAAGGCAGAATGAAGATTCCTGGCCATGATAAGTGTGCAAGGATGACATTAAAATTAGCAACTCTTGCATGCAATTGCTCATAGCAACATACAAAAAAGTCAGAGAGGTGCTCTATCTCTTTTGAAAAAATCAGACCCTGGTCTCCTTTGCTATAGTGTTCCTGTCCTATTTTCAACCAGTGTGGAAGAAAGCCTCCTCAGAGGCAGTGTTTCTTTAGAGAAGGTGGGAGAGTTAGAAAGGATGCATTTTTTGCACTTGGAAAATGCATACTGTTGTCACTGCTGCTGCAAGCAGCGGAGCAAGGTCAGCAGCAGAGACAGCCCAGGTTTCCCACCCTGAGTCATGCCACCTGGCAACATCAGACCTTGGATCATGTCTAGTATTTCCACGTGGCAAAACTACTGACAACTGCTGTAGTAGGGATAATAGGGATCATTAATGATTCACAGTGCTGACAGGCCTTAATAGCTGCAAATACTGGTCACATGCTTTCTTTCTGATGCCTCTGCATCAGATGTATGTCTCCCTGAGTTGCTGTAACATGTCATTGTCTGATGTGGCCCTGAGAGATTTCTTTTTGCAGTTACTCAACTCCAGCTATTTCTGCCAGTTACTATCACATGCACTAATGCCAAATTTTTTACTTGTCAGTTGTACTGTTTCTCCATAGATTTACTAAAGACTCAACTTTTTACCTCTGTGGGGTGTACCAGGAAAAGGAAAAAGCATGAAGGAAGTATACTGACCTGAGTGTTATAAGTTTTAAACTGTTTGTGTTTACATGCTCTAACTGCTAGAAATAAAAAATAAACAAATTTAAAACCTGCCTAAAATCATAGAATATTTTGGGTCAGAAGGTCTCTTGGCCAATCCCCTGCTCAACACAGGACCAGCTTCAAAGTTAGTTTATATTGCTCAGGGCCAAGGATGGGAGTTTCCACAACCTCTCTGGGCACTGTCCCAGTGCTGTACCTGTTGCATTAGGGACTTTTTTTCTCTTTATATCCTATTGGAATTTCCCTCATTACAGCTTGTGCCCATTGCTCCTTTTTTTTCCCTGTGCACCTCTGAGAATGTATGACTTCATCTACTCTGCAGCTTCTTTTTTGCATCTGAGCTGTTGATTTACAGCTCAGCCTTCTAGGGAAGTTGTGTGAGGGCTGATTAAATCCTGGTTTCTCCACATATTTTCCTTACTGATTGCATGGAAAAAGAGTGCTTTCAAGTTTTGTGAGAAGAGATGGGGAGAATCAGTTCCCTCTTCTCACGATTGTTTCCCATTAAAATTTTCCCAAATGAAAACTCTAGAAACAAAAATTAGATGATCAGCTGAACATTTCAGATAGATAATTCTGACTCATTTAATTCTGCACCTGTAATGTCACTGATATCTGGGGAGTGTTCCTGGCTGTTTCTGGAAGCTTAAATGTAAATAAGAGCTTGGCTGGCCTGTCCAATGCTGATTATCTGTACTGCTAAATGTCAGCAAGCTACCCATCTTGGCTTTGGCCCATGCCAACTAGTGCTCTGAGACAATGCATGGGAATGGTTTGGGAGACAGTATATGCCAGGGACTGCTTCCATTAGGCAGCATGGATAAGATTGCACCAGCTTTGGCTTCTTTCACTCTCATCTGCCAACACTGTCTCAGCAGGCTTTGCTCCCTTAGACATCTCCACAGGCCCTCATGCCACCTCTGCGTCAAGCAACATATAACCTTGGTCTGCAACACAGACCTCATGTTATTTCAGATAATTTGAAGTAAAAAAAATCACTTTCAATATACTAATTATTCCTTAAACCCACCCAAAGGACATGAAGTCCACACAAGACTCAGGGCCAATTGCTCTGCAGTATGGCATGAACATCCTATACCACTTGTTCACAAGGCTGCAGAACAATTCCTGGCCTGGTTTTGCTTAGCATTATAGAGTAGTCAGTCTGGTGATGGCCTGATGCATATTCCAGTATGTGAAAAGTTTAGAAGTCAAGGCAGGCATTTGTTGCCTTTGTCAAAGTCTATCAGTCCAGTTAGGTCACTAGAGAGGAGAGAAACAGACCTTCACAGAAGGAGTTGATACCACCAGTTTTCCCACTTTCATGTTGACAGGAGAAGCCAGCCCTTCTCTTTGCTGTTTTCTGTCCCAACTCTATTCCTGTCCTTTTTTCCTCCACTTCCTGAAGTAAGGATGGCTTTACCTGAATCTTCATCTTTGGGATAGCCAAATACAATTTTTGCCTGCAGTGCTGAACAACCTTGAGACAGCTTTGTGCCTGAATATTCATAGAACTCCTTGGGCAGGTGTTGGAACCACCTTGACTGCTGCACAGACATACTCTGACAGCTTGCTTTGCTTTGATCAATGAACTATCATAAATATAAGGCATAGAAAGAATGGAGAAGAATATTTTTGTCAGAAAGAAAGGACTTGATTCAATCAATATGCTGAACCTGTCGGCTGAAGCCAATAACTTCTGCAATGAAGTAAGCCTGCAGACCAAGCACAAGAACTTCTAGTACTTACCTACAGAAATGGGCAGAAGGTGCTGTGTATTGGTACAGATCTTGGACCTGATCAGCTTAGGAGTAGGGGATCTGAGATGACTTTGAGAGTATTTACTTCTTCTCTGCAAAACATCACCTACACTGAGTAAACTTTCCCTAGGTCAAGACAATTGTTCACTGGGGAAACCACCTGGCATCGGTGCTCTGCGTAGTGCGTGTGTGCGCTATGATGCAAAGTGGCAAACACACACACTACTAACTGCTACTTGGCAGCTGATTTTGCCCACCAGCAGCTTCCTGGTGAAGCAAGGCTTTGGGAGGGCAGTTTGAATGCCATTGGTAAAGATGAAGTGTTTGAGCTAGAAAGAACTGTCACTTGCTATGTCTGCTTTTTGAAGAAGTACGGACTACAGAGAACAGAATGACTTTGAAATACAGATACCTGATTCCTCCTACCCCCCAACTGTCAAAAGAATAATGAAAAAATTTTACAAACTTACCTCCTTAAATTATTTTTTTTCGCCCTTCAGTTTACATCCAGCTGCACCCCAGACAGGCTGCCGCCAAGTCACAAACATTGCCTAAGCATATTGGTTTTCCTTCTGCTATTACTGTTGCATGAAGTTACAGAAGGGACTGGAAAGACTGGGAAAATTGAAACAACCAAGAAGTTTTTTTTTTTTAAACTGGTAATGGAGATTTCTTTCTTGATAACTTCTTTGCAATCGAAGGAGGGTTTTGATGGCTTTTGCTTCTAGGCAACATATTTCAGAAAAGCAAGGTGTTCCTGCCTTACAAAAATCAGACAGGATTTTAATTTAACTTTTTTTTCACACTTGAAAAGAAAAATTCCTAAAATTTTTCTCATAGATGCTGGGGAAACAACATTTCTGTGATTGCTGCTGTCTCTAGTGGTGGTGACTTGGTGGATGTACGCAGTTTTCTGTCAGCTGAGGTGATTGACACTGTTCATTTGGTTTAACACACAAAACCAAACTCTTGCATCCAAGCATTACCTCACAAATAGCATTGCCTCAGAGGCCAGGCAGTTACCCCTCTTACAATTACTTAGTTTATCTGAACAGCTGCCATGTTCTTTCCATCCCCCTCCTCTTCCATTTCTTACTGCAGTTGATACTGGGATTCTGGCTTCTTTCTTTAAGCTAAATAATTAGGCCATCACTAGCTTCATTCCCTTTCCCTGCCGAAAGAAGTCACAGTGAAATACGAAGACCTACTTTCTTGCTACTGACTTCCCATTTCTACTTTGTGCAATTTATAGACTGCAGAGAAAAAAAAAAACAACTGAGAAATAAGCCTGGAAATGACATTTAAAAAGACATTTAGAAAAAGAATTAAAAAAAAATCCATAATTTCAGCTGGGTCAATGTTTTGTTTTAGGTGGTGGTATTTTGATAACCAGGAAATGGTAAGTACAGAATAGTACTTTAGCCATGTTTCCTAAGGCAATGAGCCTTATCCGTCACTCTGTATGGCATACCCTCAATCACTTTTGAAACTTTGGCTGATATTTAGGCTTTTAGGTTTCTTTCAGTTCTTCAGTTAGTTTCTGTAGGCATAGCAGCATTTGACAGTATGTGGAGGTCTCAGAAATACTAAATTCCTACCAGTGTCATGAAAACAGACTGAGCTGACCACACTATCAGATGCCAAGGAATCTATATGAGGGAGCTACAAGAAATGTTTCCTTTTCAGGAGCGTTGCTGCTCCCAAAGCTACAGTCAAATATTTTTTCATATACCTATTCCACTCAATCTCCCTGTGAAGTATCTTCAAAAAAATTCCTCTTGCTTTGTGTGGAGTCAGACGGGTTGTGTGCTTTTATTTTCAGGCAGTAAGAGTGTAGCCCAGTCTGGATCTGCCTGATGCTCATATTTGATAGAAAGACTTCCACTTCAACGACAGGTTTGTTTAGGTCAGAGTTTGTGGCTTTGTCTACAAAGCAAATTGAGTTCAAGAAAATAAACTGACTCAACTCATGCTTTTATTTTTTTTTAAGTAAATTTTTTAGTTGAATCACAACAAAAGATTGAATGAACATATGTTTGGTTTACAACCAGATTTTTTCTTACCTTTGTTTAATTTGAATGAAAAACTATACACCCTTTCTGCAATGAGCATCAGCTATACAGGATTTTATCCCATCTACATATGAATTTGTTAAAAGTTGTATTCAAGCAAGTACAATGTCAGACCCAACATGACTGAAAATATAAGTCAAAACCACAAAAAAATGTTTCCATGTGAACAAATAGCAACCTTTTGTCTTGAAATAAACAATTCAATGGTGTCTAAGCTACCATTTACTATGTTTTTTCACTTAAGCTACATAATAAAGTAAATAGGTCTATAAACTTGTTTGAAAAAAGAATCAAAGGATTTGCTATGAAATTGCTATAATTGCTATTATCCTCTTCTATAGGGAAATAGGTAGTAAAAAAGAATTGTAAGCAATGAAACATTTTGTAAATTGGATTAAATTTGACCAACAAGACTTTCCAAAATATTTCATGAAGGAAAAGACAACTAATTTCAGATTTTCAAAAATATGGTATTTTTTATGTGAAATACTTAAGTTATAGGAGCTTTTAGCAACGGTTTTAGAATTTAAATTTTCACAGCAAAATTTTACCTAGCTTTAGGAAACAAATTGTTCAAAAGCATTAAACAACCACAAAATGGAGGGTTTATATGAAAGACACTATAATGCCTATTTTGCCTATTTTTCTGTTTGTTTTTCTTACTTTGTTAAAAAGTATGTGAAAGTCTTTTTGATTTGCTCTTCATTTTTCCTATATTTTTCTCTAGTCTGACTGAAAATAACCCATCATTCACCAGGATTGTCCCATGCATGAGTCACTAGATCACCAGGTAACTGGGACCTTTCTGAAAGACCTGATGGTGCTGGGCTCTCATATTATCCCAGCTGTCTACATTGCAACATCCAGTTTCTGCAAGTCTGTCAAGGAGTCTTGATGGCATTTGATTCTGGGTGGCTGAATGTAGAGTTTAATACAAAAATAAAATACTAGTGTTGATTTAAATTTTCTTTCTACAGTATGTATGGATCTTACCAGAACAGGCTGAACTGGTACTATGTTTTTTTTTAAATAATTGACTTTTTAGATGATACATTAGTCTCCAGCTAACAAAGCTCATCTATCTTTATTGGAGCTTGCAAAGCTCAGCATGACCACAAATAATTCAAAGCTTTCATAGCCTTTCATAGTCTTGAGAGAAAAGAGTAGTTCTGCTTTTCACATATCTCCTGATTTGTATAGGGAGATCTACTGCTGAAATGTATGAGCTATCTTTCAGGGATTTGCTCATAGACATCAGAAATACAGATTCCACTTGTTAGAGCTACTATGTGAAACAATAAATACGCTGGAATAAAATGTGAATTCTATGTCTTTTTTAGTCAGGTACATGTAGTCAGACTCACTTAAAGAAATAGTTGATAAAGGAGCTGACCTTTTAAAGAGAAAACAGCTCCTGTGCAGTAAACAAAAGTATTGAACCCATGGAGGAGAGCTTTTGATAAATGAATAGACTGGTAACAAGAACACACTTCTTGTGCATCAAAAAGCAAAATTAAATGGAAAACTGAGATGGTAAAAATAGAGCTTGGCTGCTTCAGAGTGGCTTTCCGAGCATGAAATAAGAGTGGAATATTTGCAAACAAATTAGCTTGTGTATTGGGTAGGTTTCTGGCTTTCTTCTGCTAAAACTAACTCAACCCCCTTTTGTGAGGCTGAGGCCAGCAGCAGAAGGGTGGTGCTTTGCAGGAATGATGCAGGATTTCAGCTACCTGGCCTGGTGCCTGAGTCCCCCAGCAGCTCAAGTACCATGGGAGTTCACCTGGCTGGTCAAAAGGATGTGACTAGTGGCTTTGTAGTTTCCCAGGCATTCTTAATAGGGACAGCTGTTGCAAGAGAGGTCTTCCAGATCAGAGCACATAAAGTGGCAGAAATGTACATGGATTCATTTTTAATAAAATGACAAAAGCTTTAAAGGGCCTTCCCTAGAGGTCTGATTGTGCTATCCTTGTGTACGTATTGATGAGGGACCATCAGAGGACAAGGGTGTGTGGGAAAGAAATGAGGATCTTGGGATGTTAGCTATATGGAGGGATGGTAGGCAGGCAGAACAAAATATCTGGGCACTGGCATGGGTGTGTTTAAACAGGCAGAAAAAGAAAGTGCAGGCAGGCAGGCAGCTAGTGAGAAAGGAGAAGGAGGCACTACAGTAACAAAGATAAGGGACCAGATTTGTATTTGAGAGGGTGATGGGAAAGAAAGGGTTTGCAGTATTCAGACATGTCTGGATCTGTGCATAGGATGAGATTAATTTGTGGTGTTACAGAGAGTACCTTTGTCTCACTCCTTTCAATTCTGGTGGCAAAACAACCCCTTTATGCTTGAGCTGTATCTTCTTTCCTTCTGTCCAGGACAAATGGTGATAGGATGAATTATGATGGGACAAGGAAAAACAGGGGACAATTCCTTTCAGTGACTTGCCCAAAGTCTTATTCAACTCCCCGATTCTCATCTAGGGACTCAGCCGGTGCTGGATACCTCAGGACTTAGATGTTCCAGACATGAGGATAGAGTACCTGCACAACTCTCCTGGCATCCAGGATGAATCTTAATATTCCTTATTTCCCATCTCAGACCTGAGGCCCAAGGGCTGCTTGGTTTCCAAAAAGGAAAAAAAGATGATAATCACAGCTCCATTTGTTTGCAGGGCCAGGAACCACTTTCTGAAAAACAGGTAACATCATATTGTACGGTGTGCGTGCATGGTCCCTGGATCTAAGGATGGCATGGAAGAACTTAAGAAAGTAAGGGAGATGGGCAGCCAAAGGGGTGGAGGAGTCCCAGCACCTGCTACTGCAAGAGATGGTAAGAAAAGCCTGGACTCTTCAGACTAAAGAGAGTGAATGCTGAGAGGGATGGCATGGAGATGGAGAATGGAGAATTCCATGGGACCGTGGATCTCACACAACTAGTAGAAGTTTTGTTCTAAAACAATTACAAGAAAGTATTCCTTTAACAGCAGTAGTGGCTTCAGAAGCTTGCTGCCCCAGGAGGCTGTGGAACTGGACAATATCAGGAAGTTTGGAAGCAGTTTGGCAAGAGATCTTTGACTAGACAGTGAAAGGATGGGTCAGGGATGCTGCCTCCAAGAGGGCTAACTCAGGAAGTAGGGTTGCAGGGGAGTTGCTGGGAAATGGACTGCCATGCTTACTTGTTCCCTCTACCATGGCATGGTAGAGCACTTTTCTTCTTACATTCTCCCAGCTGTATAATATACACGTTTCTTTTTTTGAAGTCACTGACATGTCCTCTGAGGTTACTGAGGGGGTTCATAAGAAGTGGACAGATGCTAAGAAAGATATTTTATCTCTATTCTGATAGGATAACTTTGTTCATGTAAATACTATGATCAGTTGACATCAGAGGTGATTAGGTCTTACTTCACTGCTATAAAATGATTTCTGAGTTCAAATACAGAGTCTTAGACTTTTTTTTTTCCTAGCCTTGCTAGTTTCCAAGGAGATCTAACCATGTAGATTGTCTGCAAAGGTGGTAATTAGCCAGCAATGAACAAGATGGACACAAAGGACTTCTTGGCAAAAATAAAAATTTCAAAGCAGTTCTTTCTTTTAATGGCTAGTATGCAGAAGCAAACTGATCAGTTCTTTTCAGACTTTGAACAGGCATCCTCATTTGCCTTTGCAGTATGGTTTTGTAAACAACTGCCTTTCAGATTGGTACTTGAATAGAAAAATGAAAAATGTCCACCAGTTGATTTGGATGGGATTTTTTTCAGAATATCTGACAAATAAAAATAGTATCCAACAAATTATTCTGCCTGCCTATAAATGATAATAGTTTGGATTTATAACTCAGTATTCAGAAAAATGATAGTCATAAGGCAGGGAGGAACAAAGGCTGGTGCCATTCATAAAACCTGTTCCTCTTTTTATGCTAAACAGACTTCACCATTACACGGGGTGAGGAGTCTTGGGTAAGGCCTTTGAGTAAGGCAAAGAAAAGATTTGAACTTGACCTGTCCTTTATTCCTAATGCTTACTATGGGTGTTTGGAGTGAGGAAGGTTGAAAGAGAGGTGAGAAGGGTCTGAACTCTTACTGACTCTCTTGGGAATGCCACCTGCATTTCTTTATTAATCTAACCCACAAATATAATACTGTTTCGGTATATAATAGCTATATTTTCCTCCTTAGGAAAAAAAAAATTAAAAATATTTAGTTGAAAAATATTTACCTAGCTTGACCCAAATGTACAGATTTTAAGCTTAATACTTAAATTTAATACTTAAAGCATACTTTGTTCAGTAAATAAGCTATTTGCTATTAAAATGCCTCATAGCCTATGTCTCAATGTAACTTTCAGGCACATCTAGGATGACGCCAAAAGGGAAGCTTTAGAAGAGAAGTCCTTTGCAATATCAATTATGGAAGGTGCAGTGTGGTTGAGAGTTACCCAGACACAACCTGTGGGTAGAAAAGTGGAAAATCTGAAAGTTTACACTAGCCTTGTCACTTTGGGAAGTTTTATCATTATTATAATTTTTATAAGGACTGGATTAAGAATTTGAGCTTGTCTCTGACTTTCACACCTCCCATATATCCCAATACAGACCTTATTTGTGTTAACAAATGCATATTTATTTCCATCTACACAGAGTATGTGGGAGTCATGTGTGAAATACATAATGAGGACTCGAAATATGTGGAATACAAAACAATGTATATGTGTTCAGGAAGAGTGGGGGAGACGCACAGGGATCTCTTTCTTATCTGTATACAAACACAATTTTTTTCTATTGGATACTGAGCTCTGAAATAGTGACTAAACTCTTTATTTTGGAGCTGTTTCTCCTCCTCCAGCTTGTGCAATGGGTATTTCATTCTGGAAGGCCAGTACATGAAGCTGCATCAGGGATATATTTATCTGACGCTTCCTCAAGCAGGCAACAGGGAGCAGTAGCAGAGCAAGCATTTCCTTCTGCCTGATGTGTTTGGCTGCTGGAGATCCCCCCGTACCTACTGTTTTCCTCTGAAGCCCAAGAGAGCAGTGAGTTCATAAATCAACATTCCCAGAGGAACCTGAAATGATCAGCAGTGCTAAAGCGAAGTGGAAAAAGCACTTCTTTCTCTAGTCACAGACTGCGTCTCTCGGTGGAGGGTGTCAGAGGTAGTGAGTAAGATTTACCTGCTTTCATACACAGCACTAGGAAGGCAGCCTGGATAAGGGTGTTATAGTAATGCAATGAGACATTCACTCTCTTGACACCTCTGCTAATGTTGAAATAAAAAGGTAATGATGTAAGTATTTTCTGTGGACTCTTATGTAATGGGAGATACTGGTCTCACAATTCTCATTTTTGTGTATGTACAAGGATCCTAAAGAGAGCTTTATCTGAGGGACCCAAACAAGCTTCTTTGAGGTTTGGTAAATGGGGGATTGGAAACAAAGAGATTTGCTGCTGCATGGTCATCTAACCCTTCCAGGGACTCAGTCATCACCTCTGAAACACAGAGAAAGTCACTTATGGACCTTCAGAAAGAGCAAGGAAATGTACAGCAACCCACACTGGGTGTTGCTTGTGCAGGTACCAAAGAAGCTGCAACCCTATTTCTAAGTTAATCTTCAGTTTGAACTCTGATCTGTACAAGGAGCTGGTGCCCTGAACTGCCACAGGACTGCCTCCAGTGCAC
Organism: Scopus umbretta; assembly: GCA_013400535.1. Taxonomy (NCBI): domain Eukaryota; kingdom Metazoa; phylum Chordata; class Aves; order Pelecaniformes; family Scopidae; genus Scopus; species Scopus umbretta. The sequence goes on along the minus strand of VZTL01033361.1, from coordinate 24,439 downwards.
AACATGCCAGGCACTACTCCTTTGCCATGTTAATATATTTATCATCACTGTCATCTTATGCAGAGCAAGCTCTGCTAGCAATATCTGGCAAACCATTAATAACAGCTGACTGTGATAAATGTCTATTAGTTACAACTGATTTCAGCATTTCATGGCTGACCTGAGCGTAGGCAATCAGACTGTAATACTATTCACATGTAAATTAAGTACAAGTTCTTATTGCAGGGATGCTGTGGCTAAATGGGCAACCTCTTGCTTTTCATCTGTGATCAATTTTAACAAATTGCCTGACTTGCTTGCTTTCACCTTCCCTCTCTTGCAATTACCTTGATTATTTGTTTTTATATTTAGCCTTGCCTCTAGTAAAGCCTCCCTGTCAAACCAATAAGGAACAGTGCTTCCTCACTCACCCTGCTCATCCTCCTAGCACTGTTTAAGTGTGCTGATGTTATTGGGTCCAGACAAAATTAATAATAGGAACTAAAAAATGCAGCTGGATGCGCTGGTGAGTATGTTTGTAGGAGGCAGCAATGTATTATGTTATCTTCACTTTGGTGGGGGTAAAGCAGTGTTCAGTGCTGTTCACAAAATGCTCCCTTTCTTTGGCAAGCTGAACACATTTAATATTCTGCGGTGTTATCCTAGGAACACTGATGCAAAAAAGGGCGGCCTGGAATCTCCTCTAAGCGAAGTCATAGCTTAGTCAGGAATTGCAGGGTGAAATTTCAGGGGCTGTACTATGCTAGGCATCAGATTTAGCAATTTTAAAGGACCTTTTTGACCTTTTGATTAAAAAGACTCCCAACATTTGTTCTTCTCCACCTCCTCATAAAGCTGTCACTGTTTTCAGTCCTTCTGTTCCGTTCTCATCCTACTTTAAATAAAATGAAACTGTTGGCCTCTGGTCAAGTGACTTTGAGCTGGAGATAAGCCTGTATCCATAGGAGGAAACACCTACACTGTTTTCCTACATAAAGCCGGGACCAGTGGAGAAGATAGGGGACTGGCAGTTATACAGCATGGCATCTCTGACCTGGCAAGGTACTTAAGACTGGACACAGTATTGGCCTTGAATCCTGTTTTACTTGATTAATTGCTCAAATTCCTGTCAGATCCAACAGCACAGGATGACCTGCCCTGGATACTTTGTACTCCTGGCACCTACATGCTTTTGTTTGAGTAGCTGTTGCTGAAGTGGGCTACAGAGAAGTTACACTGCTGTAATGCAGTGGGGTTTGGCACTGACAACTGGGAGCCAGCTATTGTCAGAAAGAGGTAGCTGGCTGAGCAAACTCTGGGTTTGAGAGATTATTTTTTTTTCTTCCCTTTTATAAGATGCAACTACAGAGGAGAAAGAATGTAAAAGCTGTCTCTGTAATGCAGTAAAATCTAGGACAGATTATTTCCTACAAATGCGGCTCTGCCAGGGTCCCTGCTGTGGGGGTATCTGGGTGCTGGTGAGGACTCTTGGGTGCTCTGTGCCTGTTAAAGTCATAGAATCATAGAATTGTTAAGGTTGGAAAAGACCTCTGAGATCATCTAGTCCAACCTTCAAACC
>VZTL01033361.1:0-18668 GCA_013400535.1 Scopus umbretta | reverse complement strand
TTTTTTTTTTTTTAAAACCAAGAGTCTTCATGTTTCCCTGTCTTGCACATTTGAAGGTTAAAACTGCATCACTGAGAAGGACAGTCTGAAGGTTGTGTGCAGGTACTTACTTCTCAGGTAAAACATTTCTATATGGTCTCTGTGTTTTCTACTCTGCCCTTCCAAGAGGTCTTATACAAACAGTTTCATTAGAGTGGATTATATACACAGTGTACTGCCTTCTCCCTGTTTATTGATGTCCTGCTCTGGCTGAGTGTCTCCTGTCCCCTCTAGTGGCTGGACAGTGAAAAAACCCACCCTATCTGTGATCCATGTTTTCAATGCTTCTCTAGTTTTTGGAGTAAACTTCTTATGTTGGATCTTTGCTTGGGTTCTTTGCCCATCTGTGGACTTCTTACAGCTGGAAAGGAAAGCCCCTAGTGGAAAATGAATATGCAGCTGAGCAAGAGATGATATGTCATATGGAGCGCTTTTTATTCAGCAAGAAGCTAGAGTTCCTCCAAAACTACATCAGAGAGAGAAAGCAGAATACATATTCTGGAGCAGAATTTGATCATTTTTCCTTCATTTTCTGATGAAAAACATCTCATGATTTTTTGGCACTCATACTGGAAAATGTTTCATAAATCTTTCTGGGACTTTCTTCCCTTTCCACTTTCCCTTGATGAACAGGTCCTAGAGAGTTTCTGCAAATATTCAATATGTTGCATTTGAAATCTGTGCTTGGTTCTCCAGCTGGGACTAGTCACATAAATCCCATTACATTATTGCCATTCCCTAGTTGGATGGGTTGTAGAACATGTGGAAGCTCTGAAGCTGTCACTGGGGCCATCAGTGTGGCTGAGAGCCCCAAGCCCATGCATTCAAGCAGCATAGCACCAGTGCCCTGCTGCGTGGGGACACTAGCGTGGTTCCTGAGTGAGCTGTTGGTGTTCTAGTGCTGTGCCATGTCTGAACTCCTAACCCAGGGAGGCCACCTCCTGCTTATGGAAATCTTGCCTTACACACCTGTGCCTCTCCAGCTGTCTGATGCTCCATGTGTGGGCAACCCCTGAGGGTGCATGGGAGCATGAAATAAAGAATTATTTCATTTGCTCTTAACATACTTAAGCCACAGGATGCTGTTTAGAATAAAAAAATCTTAACTAAAGTGATACCAGAAGATAATACTTACAGGCTATTAAAAGGAACAACAAACCAGCCATTAACTGGTGGTAACCAGTGATTAAGGAAAGCTTGCCCAGCTCACTTTCACATGGGTTATTCAATGCTCAGTCGTACTTTGCTGCATTTCTGTGCTTCCTAGACTTGGGAAGGTATATTGTGTTAAATAAATTACATCAAAGATTTTTGTCTAGATGTTGCAAGTTCTGTGAGGCCAAATGAAGGATGCTGTGCATAGCACCTGACTATGTTCTGTAGATGTGCATTCACCTCTGTGCTGCTTGAGGAGCATGTTGTCTACCTCCCCAGACTATGGGCTGAATTTTGCAGGTGAAATCTAACAAGTGAATTCAAAGCTTAATTCAAACAATATTAACTTTTGGTTGCAGAACTGCATCAAAGCATCTTAACAAAGGATTTTTTCCTAGCATATAAAAATCTGGAAACAGAGAGGGACATAAATTAGGAAGACAAAAGAAATTAAGTTGACTTACTTTGTTACTACAGATTTCTAAAAAGTGTAATTTTTTTTTTTCCTGCTAATGGTTTAGCAAATAATGAAGTTGAGTCTGTTCTGAATGTTGGACAAACACCAACATAATTTTCCACTTTGATTAAATTTAAAAGAAAAAAGCCATTACATTTAGGTTTTTCTCCTCGTTGCATTTTGGTTTTTGAACCTTTAGGTTGCCTCTGCAATCATGACAGAGAATAAGCTCCACTTTTGTATTGAGATTCTCACATAACGCATGATTCCAGAAGGTGAAAAACACCCATAGCATTCAAGGACCTGTAGGCAGTACAGTGAAAATAACTTTTCAGGAGTATTTGCCTGCTTTCACTGCCTGCTTAGGCTCCCAGTCTGGGTTGAGTCATAGAAACCTGAATATATCCCTGCCTGATGTCCCCATCTAGACTTTAATTTTCATTCATTCTGTAATATGCATTAGGTGGATGATTGTAAAAATTAGTAGAGATGTTTCATAAAGTTTGTTGCTAAGCATGGTTGGCTTGCATCTGAAATAAGAAGTGCTTAATAGGTATCCAGTCACCACCAACATACATCCTTACATTTTGGTGTGAGCTCATTATAAAAACATGGTAACAGGACTTTGAAATTGCTAATCTACAAAAGTGAGATTAAATGTTTTTAATCACATCTTTCGTTTTGCTACCCAGTTGGCTACAAAATCCAAGCAACCTTCTTTGTAATATGTTTTATCATACATTGGAACTTGGCAGGCAGGTGTAATTCACTTAGGACTGCTATCAACATACACATTTAAAATAAGCTGGTTGCTTTCAGAGCCACAGATTAACAGGCATAACAAAGCTAGAAGCCACAGATTCCATGGAAACCAAAAGTATCTGAGTCAACAGAGATTTAAAGTCAAATGCACATTTCTTCATTTTTATTGTCCCTTGCAAGTAATTCCCTGAGCAACTGAGGTTATACCTGCTGTCTTTAGAGGCCTGTAAATTAGGTACAATTGACAGAGTTTAAGAAACAAAGCAAAACACCCCAAACAACCTCCAAGAGAGTGAGAGTTAAAAAACAAAAAGCTTTAACACTAAAACTGGTTGAATCTCTTGTTTCAACTCTGCGTTTGTCCTCCCAACATGGAAGTGATTTTCTGATCATGACTATAGTATTAATGGGGCTTGTAGCTATTCACCTGCTACTTGCCAACACACGAATCACTAAATATGTTGCTTTTCCTGATCGCAGGGGCAGAGTCCCGCAATCCATCACTGAACATGGAATTTACCACAGCTGCAGTGAGAGTTACATGCCTTGCTCTGATTTGTTATGGGTTAAGCACTCTTCCACGGTGGGTCAGAAAGACTCTGAAAACCACCTGGCTTTCCCAGAAAGAGTTTTCAGTTCATAATTCCCAACAGAAGTAGTCTAGCTCTGGATGTATTAGATATATCATATGAAATCTCAACATGCAAGACACTTGCTGACTTTTGCGCACCTTTGCAAACCTAAACTTCAACCCATGGCTGTTTAAAGACTGTCCAGTGAATAATTTGTGTTTTGTGATAGCTTCTGCAGTTTTTGTGACAACTTCTGATGTTGTGAAGTTTTTCTTCTGCACTGAAGGAAAACCAAATCCTTAAGAATGCTTTTTATGAAATGGATCTATGGAGAACATCCCTTTTTGTCTTGGCAGGATCAGATTTTTCAACCTGGCTTCCTTTCTGCAGTCTCTCTGACCTGATAGCCCCATCCAAAACCTTAGAAACCCCTCCCCAGTACTGGTTTTCCTGAAACTGGAGCCCACTTTGCTAAGCATTTTGGCTTTCAAATAAAAATGTTTTTCAAGAAAATTTTTTTGTTGGAACCATTCCAACAGCTTCTACTTCTTGGGGCACCTGGTCCCTGCTCCCTTATCAAGCTATGTGAGGAAACAATGTAAGATAAAGGGACCTGATGGGCTGTAGGACTTTTCTCTGACTCTCTTCATGCCCATTTACTGGGAGCATGAAGCCACCATAGGAAATATGGTGCAAGTTTTGTGCAAACTATGTAGAAAGTGCTGAAGTTCTGCACGTATCTGGTGAGCTAGCCTGGACTCTGGGAGTCTAAGGAGAAATCTGGGAGGTGAGGAGGAGCAAGACACATGCTTGATTGAAAGAAGTGCAAAATGATTCCACAGCTTTACTGTTCCTATGTCTCTTCTATCTCGTATTTAATAAAGCTGTTACTAACACCAAGATGTTTCATCTTTTCACGTGAGACGTAGCATATTGTACCATAGATTTGAGCAATAGCCAAGGTCTATATGAGACAGAGCAGCACTTGGCCAGGAACTGCCAGCTGTTGTGCTGTACATCAAGACTAAACTAACCACTGGGGAGCAAGGGACTGAAGGAAGAAATTTTCTGGGACGAGCAGGCTAATCAGTCAGAAAATTGAGGGTTTCTGGGTTACCTCTGATACGAGAAGGCACTAATGTGACTATTAAGCACTAAGCAGCCTTTGATCTGTGATTCAGTCATTCGGTATTCTTGGCCCAATGAGGGCACATCTGCTCCTCTTTGATCCACACAGCAGACTCTGGTCTGATGATCTGCTTTCCCCAGGGCTGTGTGACTGGTTGCAGTCTGTTAAGTGGACACAATATTGTTGCCTTAGCAAAGACTGAACTTCGTAACATCCTGGAATTTTATTGACAACTGGCGTATTTGTCAGTCTAATTTGCTATTATAGAATCATAGAATTGTTCAGGTTGGAAAAGACCTTTAAGCTCATCGAGTCCAACCATTAACCTAGCACTGCCAAGTCCACTGCTAATTCATGTCCCTAAGCACTGCATCTACATGTCTTTTAAATACCTTCAGGGATGGTGACTCAACCACTTCCCTGGGCAGCCTGTTCCAATGCTTGACAACCCTTTCAGTGAACAAATTGTTCCTAATATCCAAACCAAACCTCCCCTGGAGAAACTTTAGGTCATTTCCTCTCCTCCTATCACTTGTTATTTGGGAGAAGACACTGACACCCACCTCGCTACTTCCTCCATACAGGTAGTTGTAGAGAGTGATAAGGTCTCCCCTCAGCCTCCTCTTCTCCAAACTAAACAACCCCAGTTCCCTCAGCCGCTCCTCATCAGGCTTGTTCTCCAGGCCCTTCACCAGCTTTGTTGCTCTTCTCTGGACACGCTCCAGCACCTCAGTGTCCTTCTTGTAGTGAGGGGCCCAAAACTGAACACAGGATTCAAGGTGCGGTCTCACCAGTGCCGAGTACAGGGGCACGATCACTTCCCTACTCCTGCTGGCCACACTATTCCTCACACAAGCCAGGATGCTGTTGATCAGGATCCCCAGGTCCTTTTCTGCCAGGCAGCTTTCCAGCCACTCTTCCCCAAGCCCATAACATTGCATGGGGTTGTTGTGACCAAAGCGCAGGACCCGGCACTTAGCCTTCTTGTATCTCATGCAAGAGGCCCTGGCCCATCGATCCAGCCTGTCCAGATCCCTCTGCAGAGCCTTCCTACCCTCCAGCAGATCGACGCTCCCGCCCAGCTTGGTGTCATCCGCAAACTTACTGAGGGTGCACTCAATCCCCTCATCCAGATCACTGATAAAGACATTAAACAAGGCTGGCCCCAGTACTGACCCCTGGGGAACACCACATGTGACTGGCTGCCAAATGGATTTAACACCACTCACCAGAATTCTCTGGGCCCAGCCATCTAGCCAGTTTTTTACCCAGTGAAGAGTACACTCATCCAAGCCATGAACAGCCAGTTTCTCCAGGAAAATGCTGTGTGAAACAATGTCAAAGCCTTTACTAAAGTCTAGGTAGACAACATTTACAGCCTTTCCCTCATCCCCTAGAGCAGATCACCTTGTCATAGAAGGAGATCAGGTTGGTCCAGCAGGATCTGCCTTTCATAACCCCATGCTGACTGGGCCTGATCACCTGGTTGTCCTGGAGGCTACTCAGACAACTATGGTGTGTGTGGCACATTAGGAGTGATCTAAATTTATGCTGTTGGATGACATGTGAAGTACAGATCAGTCTCTTTTCTGTTCTAGCTGGGGCACTACCACTCCACTTTGTCACATCCTCTCTTTCAATCCATTCAGTCCAGGACCTGCTGGCACCTGTCACCTCATCCCTAATGACAACATTCAGATGGGTTCACCTGTCCTCTCTTGACAGATACCCAAATGGGCATGATCCCCCTGTGCTGTGCTGTCTCTTCCATCTCTCCTACTCCTGTTCACCTTTCCTGTCCCCAAAATAGCCCTTTTTCTTTGCTCCTAGGGAAAATATAGCAGCTGTGCTAAATAAAGCCTATCCAAATTTGTTCTGTTTGCTCCCACCCTTCTATGAAGAGGGGATGAATTAAGGGTTGTTTATACCCTGAAATAAAACAGAACTATTTACTGATTTTTATTGCTTGTACTGCAATGACTCAATGTATTAGGACAAAGTGCTATTTAGAGTAATGAAAGGAATGGATACTTCAGTGACAGCATTGATATTGATCTAACACAGACTAATATCTAATCCTGGCACAATGCAAATCACAGCCAAATGAGATTTTAACTTGCTGCAACAGAAAATTATTAAACAGCAATACTCAGTAAATGCATTAACATATGGTGACACTACTGTGATTCTGTCTGCACTCCACAGGGCTCATGGAGAATGTGTTAAACTCTCCCCTCCCCCAGCTCCTTAAGCAGACATTTCGCACTTAGAGAGGAGTGAGTAAATAAAGACCAGAGCTCTTATTTCTAACTTTTGTGTTAAATACCTGTTCTGACTTTAAGTCCAGTTGTCTATCTTTCACATTTTGCCTGGAGAAGAGAAAGCTCCAGGGAGACGTTATTGTGACCTTTCAATATATAAGGGGGGCTTATAGGAAAGATGGAGAGAGACTTTTTACCAAGGTCTGTGGTGACAGAACAAGGCACAATGGTTTTAAATGGAAAGAGGGGAAATTTAGATTGGATATAAGGAAGAAATTTTTTATGGTGAGGGTGGTGAGACACTGGAGAAGTTGAGGATGCTTCATCATTGAAAGTGCTGAAGGTTAGTGTCGCTTCGAGCAACTTGATCTAGTGAGAGATGTCCTGTCCATGGCAGGTGGGTTTGACTAGATGATCTTTGAAGGTTCCTTCCAACCCACACTGTTGTATGATGTATTTTCCTTTCCTTTGGATGCTGCTTGGCAACATGTTATTTAGCCAAGCCTCACCAGCCATCCATGGTTAACACAGTGTGTTCTCAAAACTAAATAAAGATCCTCTAACAGGTCCACATGAAAGATTGACCTAAAGGTTATTTCAGTTCACTACCGCATTTGTATATGCAATTCATGTGCTGCTGAGATCCAAGGCAGTCATTCACAGAAGTAATTAAAAAGACATAATATTAACCAGGAGAGCAGTAACCATATAACCAGTATAGTTCTGACTCTTGACTTCCAGCCTCATACTCCAGCTATAAATCATAGAATCATGGAACAGTTTGGGTTGTAAGGGATCTTTAAAGGCCATCTAGCCCAACCCCCCCACAATGAGCAGGGACATAGTCAACTAGATCAGGTTGCTCAGAGCCCTGTCCAACCCGACCTGGAATGTTTCCAGGGATGGGCCATCTACTACCTCTCTGGGCAACCTGTTCCAGTGTTTCACCACCCTCATTGTAAAAAATTTCTTCCATATATCTAGTCTAAATCTACCCTCTTTTAGTTTAAAACCATTATACCTTGTCCTATTGCAACAGGCCCCACTAAATGATTTGTCTCCATCTTTTTTATAAGCCCCTTTTAAGTACTGAAAGGCTGTGATAAGGTCTCCCTGCAACCTTCTCTTCTCCAGGCTGAATAACCTCAACTCTCTCAGCCTTTCTTCCTAGAAGAGGTGTTCCATTCCTCTGATCATTTTTGTGGCCTTCCTCTAGACCTGCTCCAACAGGTCCATGTCTTTCCTGCCCTGAGGACTCCAGAGCTGGACACAGTACTCCAGGTGGGGTCTCACCAGAGCAGAGTAGAGTAGAGGTGCAGAATCATCTCCCCCCTCAACCTACTGGCCATACTTCTTTTGGTGCAGCCCAGGATACAGGATGGCTTTATGTACTGCGAGAGCACATTACCAGCTCATGTCCAGCTTTTCATCCACCAGGACCCCCAAGTCCTTCTCTGCAGGGCTACTCTCAATCCCTTCATTCCCCAGCCTGTATTGATACTGGGGGTTGCCCTGAGCCAGGTGCAGGATCTTGCACTTGGCCTTGTTGAACCTCATGAAGTTCACATGGGCTCACTTCTCAAGCTTGTCCAGGTCCTTCTGGGTGACAAATAAGACTCCTAAATGAGATTCCCCTTCTCATCAAGACCATGCATAACAATGATGTAGTTGATGAAAGAGATTTTCAATTTTTGGCTTCTCTAGTAAGAAGTAGGTATAATTTTGAACACTAATGTTTTCTGGAATCTGGAGAAGCGCATGTGTTGGTGTTTTCTAGAGGACTGTGGGAGAAAGTGGAGGACCTAAAACACTCAATGAATTTTAGGTACATTCACCCAAGCCTCAGAAATTTCCTGGGTTTAAGGCTATTAGTGTAGAATTTCAAATTTGTAGTGGATTCAAGTTCTGATCAAATCTGTACAATCCCTGTAACCACGTGTAACAATCATTCAGGCTCTTAGTAACAGGCTCACAGCAATGCACAAGAAAAAAAGCCTCAGAAGAAAGTAAGACAATAAAATAAAACTATTCTAAGTCAGGAGAGTAGAGAAATTAAGTAGATGCTTTCTTTCTTCCTGAAGCTCCAGTCTTAGGGCTTCCTAAAGGAAATACAAATAAAAGAACATACCTCTTTCATTTGTAGCAAAACTAGCGTGCATCCTAATCTATTGGGGTTTCCAACAGACTCCTCAGCTTTTAAAAAAGTCTTTTCAAAAACAGAAATGAACTTCCATGACACTATATTGCAAGACAGATAGTTTAAAGTTTTAGGTCTCCCAGCCACTTTGTGATTTTTAGGGAAAATCTCTCTTGTGCACACTGCTAGTTCATTGCACAGCTGGAGCGCCTGTGGCAAATGAAAGAGTTATAATGACTCTGCTGGAGTTGTGCATTTCCTACATCTCTGTAACCACTGGCACAAAGCAGCTTTTAGCACTCTCCTGCTGCACAAGGATTTGCAAACTGCTGGGGGATGAGGAGCCCCAGATAGACAGCTGAGAGTGCGGAAACTGATGTAACAGGGGTATCAAGCTCCTGCAGCTGGGAGCTCCCTTGGTAGAAATGGTGGTATGGGTCTAATTGCAGGTCCTTTACTTCCACACATGGACACTGCTGAGAGCAAACTCAGGGCTGTCTTTGTTGCTCAAGGTGCATATGGAGTACCACCACCTGAGGGAACATTAGAATTACCCTGCCCTGCTGCTGAGGCCAAGAGGGTTATGGTGTGAGATCTACATGGCTGAGGGTGTGCTCCATAGCCTAGGGGGTACTAACTATATCGGCTGCCAGGTATAGGTTCCCCTTGTGCAGACCTGTTTTACAGGCTGCATTAAGGGCCTCCCTTTCACCATGCTTAGAGCATGGTGCAATGAACACAAACCCCCATGTCGTCATGAAAGCGTAACAATAACACACCAACCTTCCAACCATTGAGCCTAAGTTAGTGATGGAATAAGATGTAAGTACTTTCTTCCTGGTAAAAAAGTGTGTGTTAAGGTCAGGTAAGCGTGCATCAAAATCTGTCATTCTTAAAAGGGCTGAGAAAATGAAACAGCATAAGGGATGACTCTTTGGCTGGTAGATACTGTCTTCACTAGAGCCCTGTTGATTTATGTTAGCTAGACATCTCATGCAAGGTGCATTGCTAAGAGTACTAAAGAAGAAAATCAGATTTCAAGTGAGGAGAGAGCTCCATGCTTTTAATTTAAATAATCAAATGCATATGCTTTTAATAATCCTATTTTTTTCTGATTCTTAAAGTTGGCTAGATCAAAATTCCTTGTGGCCCATCAGCATAATAGCCTCAAATAAAGCTGGGGAAAAGTCTATGGTCATAATAGAAAATCAGAGAATAAAGTGATAACAGAATCATTAAGGTCCATACCAGATAATTAGAAGCTATTTCCATTGAATATCAATTCAGACAGGGACCAAAAACTTGCCAAAATGCGCTGCTCTTTCCCACTAAAACATGTGCAAGTTCCTGCCTGTCAGATTTGCTTTGTTGTGCAGTAGGTTGCTGAGCTAAGTGCCTTTTTATCACAACTAAAAAAAATAGACATCCAGTAGGAAAATTGGCTCCTTTTAGGTACTACTTGGCATGCACCTTTGTTTGTTTGCCTTTCCAAATCTATCAGCACCAGATTTAAATATTGCCTGGATTAGACCAAATCTATCTATCTATCTATCTATTTTTTTTTTTTTTTCTGCTTCATAAAGGAGGATAAAATAAGATTTCCCTGCAAAAGTGGTATTTTGAGTGTCCTAAAGGCAACATGATAAGGAAATCACCTTGTCTTCAAATAAGCTGACAAAACAATTCAGTACATGGCTTGAACAAGGTTTCTAGCAAAAACAAATATAGTAGTCATTTGTAATTCTGCACCTGCCAGATGCTATAATGAAATATGCACTTTGATTAAGAAAGGATGTTGCATTGTTTGAAGAAGTAGCTTGATTTTGTTGGAAGCTGGTCTGTGTTTTGGAAATGGACAAGAAGAACCTGCTTGTTATCATAAATGGCCAGATTCTTATATATCTCACCTCAGCAAAAGATATAACATCTGTGTGCCAGAAGAAACTCCCTTGAAATCTTCTCATGGATTGCTCAGATTTTTTACCTCTTGGTGGTGCCAAGACTGAAAAGAAAACTAAAGTAAAATTCACATCTTCCATGATGATAGCCTCCAGGTATTAGCCACTGCCATTATGATACTCAAGAGCACAACAGACTGAAAGCATCTTGAATGCATTTTCTTTGATTTCAGCAAGGGTGGTTACAAACAGCATGTCTCCAGAGGCAAAAGTCAGCCATTGCTAGGTACCTCTTTGGGGTGTAGTCTAAATGTTGCTTGCTTGGTGATACTAGGGAAGTTTTAAATTGTGGTTAAACTGACTCTCACCAGCTGTTTTGAGTCTTCCTTGCTGAGGTGCTGACTCAGCCTCTTGTTGCTGCCTGATATCCTGATTCCTGTAATGTGCCTCTGATGCCTCTCTTTGCCTTGGGCCTGGGCTGTACCACACAGTTTCCACAATGGAAGTCACCTGTCACAGGCTACATGCATTTGCGCACATATTTGATGTCAGATGGCTACACTTTGCTTGTTTGCCACTGAATGCTACTTCCTTCTCCTACCTACTTGGTAGCAGATAGCTACCAGCAAAATGTTTTCCAGCCAGGCAGCCATGTCAGCAGCTGCAAACCAAGACATTTGCTCAGTGGATCTACCTAGTGCAGATACACTTCTCACGGCTTTTAGTTACTTTACACAAGTGAAGAGAGGGCTGTGGGCTCTTACAAACAAGGTGTGGGTTCTGTGGCCTGCAGGGCCAGGGTGGCACTTGGTGGGTGAGAGAGGGAGGGCTTCTCTGCCCCAGCAGGGTTGCATTATATGGGGCTGGTGTGCTGTACTGCACAGTTTGACGGTGAGGAGTGACATCCCCCTCCATAAGCCAGTTCCTGAATACCTTTCTGGGTTTTGCTGTTCTTGTTTTACTCCTTGTGCCAACTATCTGACCTGACCAGCAGGCTTCCCTTGACTTGGAGAACTGCTTGCTGAATAACACAACTCCATCTTCTGTTTGCTGGCTGCTTGCTTGCCTTCCGTTACATCTTTTCCTATGAAAGGTATATTATCCTCTTCTCTTGTACCAAGATCTGCACGCATATTCTTCGATTGCCAAAACTTTCCTGCATTCAATGGTTTGATCAGTTCCCAGATGTTTATTTGCATGTATATGTACATCCCCGCACTCCTCACCCCACTTTTGTAAAAACATATAAATATTTGAAACAGAAAACGATGAATGTAATTTCCTCTCCTTTGTTATTTTTAAGAAGTACTTCAAATATTGCAGTGTGGGGGAAAAAACAAAAAACAGCAGAACCCACACTAAGATGTAGCCTTATTACTTGTGTATTAATAGAAAAGGACTGTACTGCTTCTAACTTCAAAAGGAGTTTAGTGTTATATTCCTTCAGCATATGGAAGCTTTGTTTGATACTGACTTGATTAGGATTCTCTTGGGATCTATTCCATATCCTGCCCATTTGTTTCCTTAGACAGATATTGTACATGATCCCTCTCCCTCCCCCCCGTGGAAATGGCTCATTGCCCTCTGTCTGAACTGCTTTAAAAGGACAGTTGTAGGGAGCATGTGGTAAAGATGACAAAGCCTGTGGTGCGTGCCAAGCAGTGGATGGTTCCTATAGGGGAAAATGCAGTCTGCAGACACCCTGCCTCCAAGTCTGACATCAGAAGCAGCTTTTCCCCTTATCTCCCAGCACTTACAAATATGCTGTTAGGCATATCTTTTGCGTGAAGTGCTGGGTTTGAAAGCTGAGACAGGTGCAAGGAAGTATGAGATGCATGGGCAATTTAGGAGCTATGGTACACGTGGGTACAAAAAGAAACAGTTCAGCAAAAGAGCTGGCTTTCTATTCTGGGGTTTTGTTGCTTTTTTGTGTCTCCTTCATTCTGAGATTGTACTCATGTATTTCTTTGTTCATAATACTGGCAACTTTCTTGTGGGCTTGCACAGAAATCAGAATCAGAAACAGAAAGAAATTATGGGACTGTCAAGGCTGGGAACCATAATAGGTACCTAAACAAGAAAGGAGTGACTTATTTTTAACAGGGTGGGAAATTGTTCCTGAAGTTGCTCTCACATGGGAGGTAAGGTGACTTGACTTTGCCTGTAGAAGGCAATTATATCTTCTAATAGATCAGCTCATATAATTGGGGTTGAAAACAAACACACAAACGTGCTTTTAGGCAGAAGGGCTCTTTTTTACTTTGAAATCAAGTGTGGGAGGAATGCATTAGCAAAGTAATAACCCCTCTACAGGGGTAACTGGATGAAATATTCTTGCATGTGTTATACGGGAGTTTTGGTCTCTTCTGACCTTAAAAGCAGTAGAGAAAGTAGGAAAAAAATACACGTTTCAGCACAGAAGAGTCTGTATTCCTTGCTGATATGAAGGTATGGATTTATTGTGAAGGGTAAGCACAGCAGAGCTGTAGCATGACCTGTGCAGCACATGTGCTTTCAAGCTGGTCTTGTTGTACAAGAAGATCCCTCTCTCTTTCCCTTTAACCCCACTGGGGCTGTCCTCAGCCCCTACCTGTGCCTGAATGATGCAGATCTGTGAAATGACATGATTGTATCCCTTTTCTGTAGCCAGTTTTTGTTTGTTTTGTTTTCCCCAGGGTTGTTGGGGAGTTTCCTTTAACGGAAGGAGGTGGGTGTCTCTGAAATCGTTTTATTTTACTTGTGAGGAGGGAGTCACGTGAAGCCTTCTAACTCTGTTCTTTTCTTTGCTGTCCTTTTTATCAGTCCTCAGTCGTCTGCTTAAAGTGCTATAGTGCCAGTAAGAGCCTGCATGGGTCTGTGAGATACAAGAAAACAGCCTGTGAAAATTGTCACATGGGGAAAGAGGAGAGGGATGGTGCAACTTCTTCAGGCTCTTCATGTGTTATTGGCTTTTGTTTTCACCAAGAGAGCTGTAGTTGTTCAAGCCTCAGTTTAGGCTTAGTCCATATATGGCTTCACCATATGCTTGATCAAGGAGATGTCTACACTTTGTTGTGGTTTTATCATGTGATTTTTCTCATATGAATTGCTGGCCACATGACGACAGCTGGCATCTTGTGTTGATGAAGACTTGATATGAAGGTAATGCATATGAAGGTAACAGATGCTGGCTGAAGGACCAGGATGTGCAGAGCAGAGTGACTGCCAAATGCACCCTGACTGTGTTTGGAACACAATTTCAGACTGTCCATGTCCACAGTGCAGAAAAACACGCCAGCATAAGTATATCTTCACCTTTTTTATTTTCTTGACTACTGCTTGCTTGGATCTTGCCTGAGTATAGGTACCAGAGCTAATGTTTAGTCAGGTTGGACTGAGNGGTCTTTTCCAACCTTAATAATTCTATGATTCTATGATTCTAAAGCTATGTACAATGAAAACAAGTCTAAGAGCTCTGGGTTTAAATCTACCCTGCTTAAGTAGAGTGATCTCCCTTCCTTCCACTCTATCTTGCCTTGCTGAATTCAGCAGGTGTCTACATGGATGCAGGGGCCAACATGAACAGGACATGTTGCAGAGTCATAATCAAATTTTTCTTGATATAGGGAAGGAAAAAGCTATTAGGATGGAGGAGGCAAGAGGATGCAAAAAATACATGGTTTTAGTGTAATGTAACCAATTATTTTAGAATATAAGTGAGCCATTAATTGGACCTGGATATTAACTGAGAGAGGGCTATTATTTGGTAATACAAAGTAATTATCTACTGCCATTTCTCTTTTTGCTGCCATGCTTTCAAGCCTAGCTCAATTATCTATTATTCCACATAGTCTATTACTAAGGTCAGCCTCTGCAACAGAGTGCAAATTTCTGTCAGTTTTCTTTTGTTTTACTGTGGCTCTGTAGCAAAGCCCATGAGGAAGTCAGTAATTCTGTCTGCTGAGCTGTGGGCAAATGGTCTGCCAGAAAGAGAGTGTAAAGCCACATTGAACAACAAGAATAAAACAAAATACTGAATATCTTCCAGTCAAGTGAGCACTATGCATATTTGTGCAGTGAATGAGACAGGACCCATGGAAACAAGAGATGGTGGTGGTGTGTAATTACATGCTCTTCCATAATGTATGTGCTCAAGCGGGTAGGAATGTGAAGTTTTCATGGACCTTCTGAATAAGCACATTTCTTAATTTCTCTTCTTTTCTCCCTGCCACATTCAGTAAAATGATTTGACTGAAGTTGATCCTCAGCATGGAAAATTTCAGCCCAAGCAGTTAGTCTGATGGGAGGTAAAACAAGCTGAAAATGTTGCTGTAATAGGAGTTATAACGTAGCTTTGCCAATAGGTGATACAGCTGGGAACTTCAATTAGGTTAATTTGGCCACATTTCAATTCATTGTGAAGCTGAATAGATGTCCACAGCTCCTTGTCTCTGCCTAGATGCTCAATTAGGCCTTAGGACAGGGAACCCCAATATTTTCTTGCCCCCAGACAAGTAGCAATGTCATGTTGACTAAAAGTGGAGAATCCTGGAATTCAGAAGGGTGATTCAGTTTGGGCTCAGTCATCCTGCTCCACAGGAATTTCACCTAACTTATACTCTAGCATTAAGTAAAGCCCCAATGCTAATAACCAGCATCCCTTCTAGTATCTTCACAGATTTTAAAACTCAACTATTTCAAAGTATGAACAAATCACAAGGTTAGAGTGGAAAATCCAAGTACCATATCTGTAATGTGCTCTGAGATTAACTAATCACAAACTTTCCTTCACAATCCATGGAGCTGTCTTTTGACAAGGAGTAGCTGAGAGTGGATTCTTATAACCAGGCCTTCTGGAAATGCAATGAGCTCTCCTTCAGTGAGAAAAGGCACTGTCGGTACAGCTGACTTTCTTAACAACATTTGTGGGAGTGTTTTATTATTCAATTTATTCAGAGAAGGATTAACATTCTAAAAACTGTTGTTCTAAACAATAATGAGTACAATCTAGATAATGTGCAAAAGCCAGAATTCAGATCTTCAATAATATAACCCACAAAGCATATTCAAATGAGTAGTCACACTGCATTTATCCTCAAGATGCCTATGGAAAACAAAGCTAGCAGATTAATAGGTAAGTTTGCCATTAGCTTTGCATTTCATTCTGTTTACTTGTATATTAATTTCTTTTGTGTGATATGAATTATTTTGAAGGAAGAAAATGATTTTTTGAAGTGTAAGGTGTGATTGATATGTAAATATGGCTAATATGCAGGAAACGCAGGAAGAAGGATGAAGTGAAGAACTTCATGTGATGGGAGATTTAGTTAGAATACAAGTCACCGTAAGATGTGAGCTTTCTTTTCTCCTACAGGAATGGGAAATGGAGATAGTAAAGCTTTTGTTACACCTGCTGAATGCATTTAATATTTTTAATTAGGATGAACAGGCAGATGCTAGAAAACTTCTAATGGTGCTGCGCATTGTTCCTTGGCATTTTCCTATCAAAAGAACTCTGTCAGTATGAGAGAACCACTGCAGATTTATTTGCCTTGCTGACTTGCTTTGCTCCTTTGGGCTTCCCAGAGCTCCTTTTTTCCTGTCATTTTGAGACATTAAACAGTATTTAATCAATGCGCAGTAATGTCCAAGGCTTCATTAGTGTCGCTTGGCTCTCCTAATGGTTGCCCTTTTATAATGAAGCAGCTCAAATTATAGTACCTCTTCAAAATGTGCAAGGGATCAAGGCTGCTCCTGTGCTTCCAGGCTTCCCACAGTGCTGTCAGCCAGGGAGTGTGGTCTCATGACTGCATGCTGGTGAGATCTTTGCATTCTCCTTGTTCGCTTTTGGGGTTGCCGACAGGCCAAATGAAACGTAGGTGGCAGAAAATGAAAATGAAAGTGTGCTGTTCTAAACTGCCAAGATGCAGAGTGATTTGCTTTTCTTAGAAAAAGTAACTCTTCCCTATTTAACAAAGGAAAGAAGGGAGAAAGAAGGCTGTATCCTCTTTTTTCAAGGAAGCTGCAACTCAGAGCATCATGTGACTTTTTGCTATCAGGTTGTTTTAGGCCAGTTATTACTGAATGTGGAGAGGGTTGTAGCTCTTGCTCTCCCTTTTAAATTCACCCTACTCAAATGGCATACAGCACAAGTATCAGGTAATGTGCATAGAGCGAAGACTATCGCAGTGTCCTGCAGGGACCCTTCCCTTCTCAAGCTACCCTGAAATAAAGTATGAGAAGGGGCAAGGCAAGACCTTTTCTCATTGCTTAGCAACTGCATGCTGATGAAAATCTGTGGTAGTGCAAGAGGAAATGAAGCTGAGTCGAGCCCCAGTTTGCTTGCCTGCAGGTCTTTCCAGTACCTGGGTGGAAGACTGTCCAAAGAATTGGGAAGGATGAAGGAAGAAAGACTGGAAGGCCTTGGGAAGAGGGTGGTGGCAGAAGATTCAAACTGAAAAGTGCCCTGCTGTTACAGAAAAGGGATTTTGAGACACTCCACTTTTGATAAAACAGTATTTAGAAGTTTTATAGATGTGTGAATGTTCCTGGCCAGGCATCCTATATGAATCTGAGTTTTCTATTTTTGAACTACATTCATAGTTGTAACAGAAGATACTTGCCATTGCAAGCTGACTTAACACAGGATATGAGCACCATTCCAAGCAAAAGAATGAATCTTGCATTCTTTCAGGAGTATTTTGAAGGTTTTTGCTGAATTGTTCTTACAGGACTTCATAGGGAGTCAGCTGCATGGAAAGGAATACGCTTAGCAAGACTGTGCTGGGGATGACAGGAGGCATTGCTGTGGATTTCACACTGACATATTGTGCCTGGCAGAAATGTCCCTTTGCTTAACAGGCTGCCCAGGGAAGTCACCATCCCTGAAGGTATTTAAAAGACATGTAGATGCAGTGCTTAGGGACATGAATTAGCGGTGGACTTGGCAGTGCTAGGTTAATGGTTGTACCTGATGATCTTAAAGGTCTTTTCCAACCTAAACAATTCTATGATTCTATTATTTGATAATTCTACCACCAATGAGCAGTTGTCATTGATGGCTCCTATTTCTTTAAGAAGATTTGTTTTGTGTTATTTTGACAGTTGTTCATAATCTTGGTGGATTATATAGGAATTGGATATTAGTTTTCCTTTTTTCTGAGGACAGAAATATTATTGCAAGAGTTTTGTTCTCAGGTTGGTTTGAGAAGTTTTTTTGTCAATGTGACTTACCAGTTTCTCATCTGCAGTGACAACTGTTGAAATATATTTTTGGTTAACAACAAGTGAACCACTTCTGTTAACAATACTAATGAGAACTAAGCTTCTATGTGTAATGAAAACCCCTGCAAGTAGCACAAACAACAGGCTCTGGTCTACCATGGTTTCCTGTGAAGTTGTTTATCATTTACATGCATACATAGGACACATTTGACTTACTTCTTCTGATGGTTAAGTGAAAAGAGCTGAAGATGTGATGTGCAAGTAGCTTGGCCTGCTCTGGATGGACTTACTGGATGGTCATGAGAGATGGTGTGGAAGGGAGAAATGTCAGCCAAGAGGACATCAGCTCCACATTGGGAAAAAGTAATTTCTGCTTTTATGAAGACTTTCACAGCCATCGGAGAGCACTGTGAGAAATGTGCACTGTTGTACCCAATGCACTCATGTAGTCCATTTATCAATCAGTCAAGTCTCTGGAGCAAATTAGATCACATTGCAGCAGTCATTTTCATGCTGCTCAGACGTAAGAGATCATGACTGATATCTTCGGAACATAAGAAAATTTACTTGATATTCCTTGACACAGACACAGCTTAGCTTTTGATCACTTGGAGGAAAATGAGGAGGGAGAAAGGAGGGAGCAAGGAGAAAATGTGAATAATTAAAGCCATTTGACTGATACCTTCCTGTAGTTCCAAACTGCTAAGTCTGATATAGCTGTTTAATTTCAAAGGCAACTGAACTAAGTTTCTTATTTGTAGAGCAGAACAAGACAAAGGCATGCAAGAGCAAAATGACTGATTTCCTCCCAGGTCAGCACTTAACACTCTCAGAGTTAAACATTTTCTGTAGATTATGCTTTTAAATCATTTACAGCCTCAATTCACTAGTAATCCCAAAACAGAAGAAATGGAAGCCCTTTCGTTGCACTAAACATTTCAGACTCAAGACCCTTGGGGGAAAAGAAGGGTTTCTTGCCACAAGAAGCCAGAATCTGCATAAGGGCACCGTGCTTATGTGGTGACAGAGCACATACCACTTCCGGCTGGTTTTAT
>VZTL01033358.1:0-24575 GCA_013400535.1 Scopus umbretta | reverse complement strand
TGTTACTCTTTATGATTATTGACCATTTATTTTGAGAGTAATACTAGTGATTTAAGCTTGTTTAGGACCAATAAGCAGAATAACATTTCAAGGAAACTTTTTTTTCTATTTATTCTATAAATCTGTAATCTGACTCCTCATTTTACATCGTAGGATTTGGTGAGTGAGACATGAAGATTATAAGTTAAAAATAATTAACAGCGCATCTCTGAAAAACATCAACATCTTAAATGCTGACCTTAATTTGCTGCAGATTTCTTTCTAAAATCTGTAGTGTTCTGCATTGAGAAAGTACATTGTTGTGATAGCTATCTTCTGTGATTAATTTCCCTAAGAAGATCTGAAATTAGCAGTTGGGTTTTTTAACTCGTTGCTTTGTGTCTGAATAAGGTATGCATTTATAAATTCCTTGCAACAGGATCCATTTTTGCTGTGCTTAAAAATAGCATGTTTTTGCCCCAGTTGGAAAATACTCTTTCAGACTATTGCTAAATGCAGTTCTTGATTTTAGTCTAGCACTTTCATACTTCCTCATACGCATGTGTTAACCTGTTAACTGATACACCTTGTAATTCTGCAGTGCTTTCTTTAGATAACTAATTTTAATGCAATGCTAATGTTCTGTAGAAAAAGCTGTGGAAGTGCTGTGGAGGATACGTATTTTCTGTAGTTTTGCCCTTCCTGTTCGCAAGCAACAAACAGCAATATTCTTTATTTTAACACACTATTCTGCTAAAATTGCATGTTGCCTCTACTTTAGTGTGGGAAGCCATGTACCTAGTTACACCTACACCCAAGTTGATGTGTGACACAGGAATGTCCATAAATGTGTGGTCCCTTGCCAGCTCAATGCTGCTTTGCAAGCAGGTCTGCAGGCAGCAGGTTGGTGTGCTACACCATCATTAGGATGCACAGTCCCCAGTACTTTGAGATGTGCCATCTTGTGGCACCTGTGATTGTGCCTGTATGTTTGCAGTGCCTCAGAGTCAGGCGTTAAGGGGTGGTGTTGATGCAGTTTTCCTTCAAGGTACAATCATAGCACTTCCCTTCTTTCAGTCCACTGCAAACACTAGCATGAGAATGGTGAATGAGGGTGGAGAAGCTGGACAGCTTGCTAGGGAAAGTGGAGCAGTGGACGGCTGCATTTCTGTGGCATTGCTGTCTTGTGTACATATGGTTGTGTTTTAAACCTGTAGAGAAGGTGAAGGTTTATAAAACCAAAATGTGATTATTAGATTATTAGACTGAATTAAACTTAGTTTTCATAAGGTGTAAGGAACAGAAAGACAATTGTGAAATGTTATATTGCTATATTTAATAAATTGAAAAAGTTTATAGAAAGCATACTGTAAAAGATAACATTAATTGTTGTCAGGCTAAGCCTAGAAGCAGGGTTTTGCTAGGACCCTTTTTTTTTTAACAGTGGTATCCTGCCAGTGGAAGGTACTGCTCAAATTTCGCATGAAACTGCATCCTAACTTGCAGTGTTCACTGGTGGTAGAAGTAAGTTGTGCTTGTTACAGAACATAGCAGGAATAATAACAGTCATGCTGGTCTCACTTACTTAATCTAAAAATTATGCTTTGTTTAAAAGAAATAAATCATTCATTGAAATGTTCTACCATTTGCTTCTAATATGTGCCCCCCTCGCCTTGGGGTCTTGTCTATTTTATTGATTCAATTCTTAAATTAGACTCCTGAAAAGTTTTGAAAATGCAAAATTAACCCTTTATCATAATGAAACAGTCTTTGCAGTGAAGTAGGGATCTGCGTATTTTCTTTTCTCTGTCAATGCTCTCAAAGACAAGATAGACCTTTTAGGTGTACAGTAGCAGGCAATTGTGAATTAGGAGTGGAATTATATTTTTAAAATAATGTATTTTTGAATAAAGTCTGTTGAAAATCTGACATGCTGTTTTCAATATGATTTCTATTTGTGAGTTGTTAAAATCTTTACAACAAAAAAGAAATATTTGAATTCTTTAATCTGAAACAGAGTAATGCACATGGAGGTAAAATATTAGCAAAAGGTCATGCCTCACATTGACAGTAAGTTCAGGAATAGAACCAAAGCACTGTCTACTGGGAAGCAGGATGTCTTAATTCTGGCTCTTATGAACAGAGGAGAACAAGGGTATTCGTAATCTGTCTTGTAACAGTTGATGCAATCTGAACTATTCTTACACTGCCAGATACTCTAAAGTGATAAATAAGTGTGTCTGAGACATGGCCAATAACTCAACGTGAGAAATCCACACATTCTTTTATTGTCTTTAATTTTGTTCTGTAACCATTGTGCAGGTCTGGACTGTAGTATTGCAGTTTACTCCTTTATGTTTTAGTTTTGGCAATACAAATACAGCACACACAGCAGACTGGTGGGTGAGTGGATGAGTGGGTTTTGACAATTACGATGCTTATGGCATAGTTAAAAACAGTGTAAGTGAAATTGTGTCTCAGTATATTCTGAAAAATAAGGTTTTATAGACATAGAGAACCTGGAGAAGTGAGGGAAGAGGTGGACAGAGGATGGAGCTGGGCTAGTCCTAAAATTGCGGGGGTGTGTCACCTTGCTTTCTCAGAGCTACTTTCACACTAGCCATTTGTGCCTACATCAGTGTGGCAAACATGCAGGAGATGTTTTAGAGCTTCTTGTGGCATAGGAGTTCTGGTGTCTTCTGACAGAAGCAAAAAACTGGGCATAATTTTTAGAGGAGATTTAACCAAATACATAATTCAGTCTTTCAGGTCTTTGGATTGCAAACATATTCATTATTATTTGAATAATTTCTTATATACACTCTCAATGGGATATCAAGGCTATAGGAAATATTTCTTATGGATAAAGATTCCCTATGTCATGGGAGTCTTTTTGCTTTATTATTAGTCTTACGTTATTGGTTTGGTCATTTTCATATTTGCTAAGACCCTGTGGCCAGATTCGATACTTATCATAGTCCAAATATGTTCAGTTACCAGTGTGATCAGTTTTCTGTATTTCTGCTAGTAGTTTTTTTAACCTCATCTGATAGCTTGCTTGTTGAATGCAAAAAGCTTGTGTATTTTAATTCATTTTTCTTGATTAATTTTTTTTTATCAGCAAGGGACTAATTCACTCCTTGTGCTCCATCAACACAACTGCCGGTTTATTAAATCATATCCATGATACCCATGACCTTGGAAAAGTCATAAACATTTCAAATGCCCTCTGCTGTTCTCCCATGTCACTTTAAAGGACTGTCGTAATGGGATAAATGACAGGAAGCAGAAAGAAATATGCCACATGAATAATTAATTTTTTTTTTTCTTGGTGGTCTTTTTAGTTTAGAAGACTTAATTTGTATTTTGAGAAGCCAAGTTTTGTAATTCAAATAACCTGGGTAACCTGGATTTTGTGTTTGGAACATTGGTTTTAATAATTGACATTGATATTCACTTCCAGACCGCATTTTGGCTCTTTGTCAGAAATTAGAGAAATAAGGCTTCCTCAGTGCAACAATTATTATGAACGTGGTATAAAATCCAAATATATTTGTGGAGATAGTGTAATAGCTATCTGTTGAGGGATGCTGTTTTACTTTGTCTGGAAAGATACTTTTAATTGGAGTTTAGAGGGATTAAGCCCTTGTTTCACAAACTATTAATATTTGGAAACAAGTTGGAATATATTGGAAACAATATTCTAATTTGGAAAATTTGGAAACACAAATATTTGGAAATATTTGTGGTTAAGAGGGACGATGAATAATGTGGTAAACAGTTAGTTGAATTCTAGTGAATTTAGCAGGGTTTTTTGCTGAAGGACTGTTTGGGGTTTTTTTTTTAACACACTTTGAACATAGACAGAAGTCAGAGCAGAATTTGTGTGCACAATGGAGATACCCAAATATAACTTTACTTCCCTCCAAAATCGTATGAGTAGTCCATTGAACAGAATAATTGCATGCAGCATTGGCTCAAAAGAAAACAGTTGTCTCTTGTTTACCCCTTCACTGTGGCCTTTTCTTTTCAGCTGCAATTAAAGAATGTGTTAAAATCAAGTGAAGTGCGTTACTGGAGGACACACGCGGAGACTTTCTTTCCTTAATCAAATACTAGATCTTAACAACAAAGACTGCTTAAAAGACTTTAGGATGACACTGTTTCAAATTTAATGTTTTAGTTTTTCCTGGTGTATGAGCACCAGACTTTCTATACCTTGTTTTTTTTCTAGCAGTGGTAATGGAAAAGGTTAAGGAACATTTTCACCTAGAACTGTATGTTTCTGACGAACTCCCATGTTCCCATAGCAATTTTAGTAACCACACGCTGTTTTACTGGAAGAGTGACTTGAGGATATTGCCTGATCTCTCTGCACCTCCCATGGTAAACCTTCTGTTTGTTTTGTGAATTTAGTAGTCAGAGGTGCGTGATAAAACTTGCCACATCTTACCTAATGACACTTCACAGTCAGTTAGACTGCCAAACTGCTATACAACTTTCCTTTTTACTTCATTAAGCAACGCAGAGGAACAGATCACAACAATTATTTTCTATCCTAATGCCTCATGTTGACTGAAACACTTAAGTCTAAAAATAGGTAAGTACCATAAAATAAAAGGCTTAAATGGGGGAAGGGACATCTTCACAGCTCCAAATGGGTCTAAAGAGAGGAAAAAGTGCAGAAAGACCCAAGTCAAGAAAACTGAGCTTTTTCAAATGAGTGAAGCATGAGCTGGAGAGCGGGGAGGAAAGATTAAGCTTTGCTTATCATAGTAAGTTATATTGGAAATAAAATTTGGGTGGTGTTTGCAGCAAAACCACACTAGAGGAACAAACTGGAATGAAGTGTTTCTGCTTTTTTCTAGTGGCAACAGTTAAGCTGTAGTGACACTTAAAATAATCTGTGTGCTATTTTGCAGAGAACATTACTGTCTCAAAAGTCCTTTAATAGCTGGCTGACTGACCTGCATCTTTGATGCTTTAAGGGTAAGGGAGCAGTAGTCTGATAGTCCTCCTCACATACCAAAATGACTTGCACTATAAATTGTTTTCTTGTGGTTATAGAGTTTGTGATTTCCCTTGTGTTTTCTGGTTTTCAAGAGTCATAAATACAAAAAAAGCAAACACATTTCATCCTTTCTCTCTGCCTTCTCTCCAGCAAAAAAAAATGAAAAAAAAATGGAAAAAAAACCCCATTCATATATAATGGTGTAATAGTGGTTTGGCACATGGTAACTTATTAGTTAAAAGGTGAATAAACTCAATGTTTGTATTACCCTAGCTTCAGATTTTTTTCTGCAAGGAGCAGATCAGACAAAAAGTTCAAGAAAACAAGGTGAAGTGTGGACAGGGGAAGAGAAAATGTGCTATGTATGCAAACCATCGTATCCATGGAAAACACTAATGTGACCTTAGAAGAAGCCTGACAGTCTTTAACAGCAAGACCAGTTCTCCCCAGGGTATCCACCCCCAGGAGCTGGAAGACGGGGATGGGGGGCAGGATAAACCCCTCATAATCCAGAAGGAAGCAGTTAATGACTTGCTACGCGACCTGGACACTCATAAGTCTATGGGGCTGGATGGGACCCCCCGGAGAGTGCTGAGGGAGCTGGCGGAGGAGCTTGCCAAGCCACTCTCCATCATTTACCAGTAGTCCTGGTTCACAGGGGAGGTCCCAGACAACTGGAGGCTGGCCAGCGTGACGCCTATCTCCAAGAAGGGCCGGAAGGAGGATCCGGGGAACTACAGGCCTGTCAGCCTGCCCTCGGTGCCGGGGAAGTTTATGGAACGGGGTTTTTTTTGGCATTGGAACCGGCTGCCCAGGAAGGTGGTGGAGTCACCATCCCTGGAGGTGTTCAAAAAAACGTGTGGATGTGACACTCCAGGACATGTTTTAGTAGGCATGGTGCTTTGGGTTGATCGTTGGACTCAGAGGTCTTTTCCGACCTTAACAATTCTATGATTCTATGATTCTACATGTCAGTAAGGCCTGATCTTGATTCTTGATCTTCACAGTGCGTGGTTGTGAATCTTTAGTATGTATACATGTTCAAAAAGTCTGTTTTTTTCTGTATTGGTTTGGCATAGACCACGCTTTATGGCTAAAGACTGTGTTTTTGGTGATCTTAACTGAGCTTGTGTCTTACTGAGAAGTTACTGTTTTGCTTGTGAGTTCTGATTTCACTGGCAATTCAGCAGTCATTGAGATGATGCATTTGTAGAAGAAATTTGCCATTTCAGTAGGCATGCAGTGTGACCCCTCAAACTGTGGACAGCACTTAAGGGGAAAAAAAAATACCCTGCTATTGTTTATACTATTTTTACATTGCATTGAGGATAGATAGTTTGTAAAAGCAGAGGATAATTATGTAATGACTTTTTTTTTTAATCTCTTGTCCTATAAGGAGAATAAGTTTTGGAGTCTTGTATTTATACTTTTTCATTGGTCCTTCACTCTTTGCAAACAAACAAAGACCTGCGTTACTTCTTAATTTACATACTGATGGAACCTCCAGCCAGCCATCTTCAGTGTAAAATGGGGTGCATACAGATTACTTCTGTAATATTGCCTGAAAATACTACAGAATGCACTGCTGTGGAGTAGAACACACTGAAATAATCTTGCACTTGAAAATTAGACCTGTGCAATTCTGATTGGTTTTGTCCTTCAGGCAAAGCAGGACAAAGACAACATAAGAGATCTGACTCTTACAGAAAGTAATTGTGAATTACTGTCCTGGATTATACTATTTCTTTATTTGTGTTTTTGTTATTTTAACCTGCTTATCAGTTTAAATTTACATGATGATTTCTTAAGTGGTGTCTAGGTTGTCAGGTTCAGTTATGGCCTTTTTATAAAATACCATTACCTTTGAAAATTTGACATTTTCTTGTCTGAGATTTTCTCCCTTGTTCTGACTTCATAAATCTTGTCCTGAATGTCTGGCCATTTCAACTTATTTATCTAACACAAATCTGAAATACTGGAAAACACTGGGAATTCCCCTCTGCTGTATTTTGGGATTCTCCCTGAATGATTTCCTATCAGGATCCACAGCAGTGAGCAATTGGTTAATGTAATTAGTTAAGTAGACATAAATTCAGCTTCTGCATTAGCACTAATGAAACTGCAGAGAAGGTGATTGAATTCTAGTGCTGCAGTAAGAAAAAACAGGAAAATTTTTTTTGTGATTTGGAAGAAAATGTTGAGTAGGTGCAAAAAAATCATTACTGTTATGATGATAAAGACATTACTGATGCCAACTTCTTGTTTGGGGTGAATTCCATGAAGCGTATAGGTATGTCTATACCATGTGTGCTGACTGTCCCAGTGATAATTTGGAGTACTCATGCAGCACCCCAGTGTTGTAGTGGATATAGTGGATGTGGTCAATGAGTAAAAAGAAGTAAAAAGTAAAAAGGAGCAGGATTTGTGGGTACAAGATGACCCACAAGGGTTCTCATGTTAAAATACGGGATGACATTTGCATACCATATGACTTGGTCCAATAACTTAGTTTTTTAGAGCTGCCAAAGGTTCAGTCGTGTTTCTTAAGAAGACTGAAAAAAAAACCAAACCAGAACTGAACCCACCACCAAACTTCTGGATTATTTTTATTTCCTTGCTTCAGAAGGTTAAACAAAAATCAGTTACTCCCACTTCTGCACCATGAAAGGAATCTATTTAAACAAATTTGTGGGGAGCCAACAATAATGGTTGGCAGTGCTTCTTGAAAAGATGCACAGTACAGTCTGCTAATTGACTTGAGATATCAGACTGAAAATGTTAAGCTTTTTAAATAGGGCTTTTATTAACCCATTACCTTTTTTCTTAATTAAACTCTGAATCAGAGGTTGTTTTAATTACCACTAGAGGTTTTAAAAAAAAAAAAAGTATAAGCTGATACCTTATTAACATTGCAGTGATAGTCCACAGATCTGGTAGCACCAAGGCCATGTTGTAGAACCCCATTCATTGTTGAACACCAGCTTTTTAGGTCGTAACATGTTATAAATACTCTACTGCTTTCCTTCATCGTAAACTTCAAATGTATCCACGGTGCCTGTTTTAGAAGTGTCTTGGCATTAATTAACTCAGCCTGTAGGAGGAAAGAATAGTAAGGTAAGAGGAACAAGTATACAAACGGTTCCTCACAGTTGCCAAATTTTACTGTGAGTACTGAAATTTGCTTTTGTATAAACTTACAGAATAAAATAATCGTAAAGCAAAGCTTAAAAATGAAGGCAAAAAAAATTGTCTTCATGTTCAGCTATGATTGACTTAATCTCTCTTCTGAATTTGTTATGCTGAGCTCTAAGTACTTCATGTTTTTACAAGATATAAATAAGTTTTCTTTCACAATTTTCTGGAATATTGGAGCATGGAAGTACTTTTTCTTAAAAAAACCAAACTCCTGAAGAGTAGTTGAACATTGAGGACTAAGGTAGCATTTGCATCTGTGGCTTTTTATTTCCATTTGCTTTTGGTACATTTCCAAAAAAACATCATATCAGGGAGTCCTGGAACATTTTGCCCTTATTTGAGATTTCTTCATGGAGCAAGTTTACCTTGCTCTGCTTGCAATGTGGAACTCAATGGGAGCGGACATGCTGTCAGAGACCGATGCAACACTTGCATTAAGTGCTCATACTGCTGCAGGCTTTGGTATTTTTAAGAGGAATATTTTAATTTTGCCTTTTTCTCCTAGGTTCTGTGTGAGAATCTTAGGTTTAATTTCTTCTAAAGGAGGAGTGAGCTCTTTCTGAACTGAGACCTAAGTGCCTCTCCTTGTTGTCCAAAAGGACAGCCTTCACCATGGTTACCAGATAGAAATATGAGAACTTGCGTACTTGTTTGCAGTGTTTCTTTTGAATGCCGACGTCCACATTGCTGTTACTGGATTACTCATAAGGAGTAATTCTTTGTTGGAAAACAGTGAATCTTTTCTTGTATGAAGAGAATGGTGGGTAAAAAAAATGGTAAAATTCAGGTCAGGATTTATGCCAGCTTTTACAAAATTAAAGTTTTCAGATCAGAGATTCTGTTTGCTTGTTATCTCTGATTTGCTTCAAGAGGGAAAGAGGTTATTAGAATGTGTTTATAAAGTATATTAATAAATGTTTGATGATTTGGGCTTTGCGATGTCTGGAAGTTGGGTAAAATACTTACTGAAACATAGCTGGACAGCTAGTCAAATGTTCTTTTGTGCAGGTCCAGCATCAGTTGACACAACTATCTATTTTATTTACAGTTTGAAGTGATCATATTTTAAAGTGCAAATAATCTACACATATCTGTTCCACTGGGATAATGTAGTCTTATTTATTGTAATCTGTCAAGACAGTATTGAAAAAAATAGTCCCCAAACCCCTTAATTGAAAAATAAATAATAAATCACTCAGTATTAGCATTTTTTTAAAAGTGAAAACAAACAAAAGCTTAAAAAATGCAAATGTTCATGTCAAAGCAAGGATACATGGTGCATGTTGCCTTTATAATCCAACAAGCATCCGTACCCTGGTTTCTTCTGTGTATTTCTACTTTTCTACTACTATTTCTAGTTTCTTCTACTTTCTTGTATTTTGCATTTAATTAGGTTTAATCTTGTGAAGTGTAAAACTATGGTTAGGTCTGAGGGACTTCTTGGGTATTGAAAGTTTGACCTGCACATGGGAAATACTGAACAATATCTAAAGAAGACTGCTTGTACAGCCCATTTGCTTCAGTGCAGCTAATTCTTTGCAGATACAGTGGGCAGTTTTAGTCTGGAGAACTGGTATTCACACTTGCACCTTTGTGCAGCAGAGAACTGTCTGCTGAACATTAATGCCTGTGTCAGCCAGGCATTTGTTCTCCTTGTTTGAGCCATTACTGTCACTATCCTACAGGTGGTAAAATGGTAGAAAATGAACGTTTATCATCTAGAGCCACTAAATACAGGAAGGAGAGAATGGTGCATTTAAAATGTTCCTGTTTAAAATATGTTCAGCACAATTAAAAGTTGGTTTCTAACCAAAGTGTAAGGCTTCAGCACACAGAAAATAAAACTGACTACAGAAAAGAAGCAATATTCGAAGCAAAGCCACTTTCAGGCAGGTTTATCAGTGCACCTAAGCTTCTTATCTCAGTGTCCGCCTTTCACAAATGTGTGCACTTGTGGCCTACTTCTTCCAATTAGTTCAACGATATTCTAAATGCCCGTAAGCATTGGCTGCTATAGGGAAAAAAAATCATAGAATCATAGAATTGTTAAGGTTGGAAAAGACCTCTGAGATCATATAGTCCAACCATCAAGAAAAAAAAAAAAAAAAAAAAAAANATAAAGTCAAACCAACAAAAAAAAAAAAAAAAAAAAGAAAAAAACCACAACAAAACAAGCCAACCAACCAACCAACCAAAAAAAAAACCTCTCTCACAGTGTGCCTAGTTGAAATGAAGTTACAGGTTCATCAGCTTTTGCTATTGTAGCATCTTCTACAATATTTCAGCTTAATTAGTTTCAGAACGCTGTTTAAAAGAACACAGCTATATTTCATGTCCTTTGAAGCTTTCTCATTGCTTTGAAGTTTTCATGGTATCTAAAGAGTGGGAAAGGAAGCACTTCATGACGTTTTGCAACAAAAATAAAATATTAAAAATATTTTTCAAGTTCAGTAATGACAGGAGAAAGGGTGTTTTTGCTGGTTGTTTCAGTTTCATATATGTTTTTTAGGATTATATCTTTGACTTCCACAATACTCTTATTAACAGTGAATAATAAAATATCTTTCTGAAATACAGCAAGAACATCCAGCGTTCAATACAACACTGATTTTAGTTTTATAGTATTGTTATTGTGCATCTTACTCTATGATGTGTTTGTTGGATTTTAATTCCATACAACATTTTTTGCAGGAAATGTATCAACACCTCAAACATACTTTTGGCTTGGGGGGGGAGGGGGGGGCTGGGTTTTTTTTTGTCTGTTGTTTGTTTTTTCTTTTTTTTTTTCTCCCCGATGTCAGGAACAGCTTGGTGCTAACAGTCAAATTTCATGGCTTCCAAGTTAAATTTCATATTAAGTGTAGGGAGGAAAGATCATTATGGTGTTCATGTTTTCAAAAGGAAGAATGCTAGGAGGGAAGCCTTTCTTAATGGCATCCAGAAAGCAGGGGGTATTGAATGTATTTGTTTTGTATTGTTGTTTGTATTGTGCAATATACCTTTGTGCTGAGGTATTTTCATCAAACAGCTGTCACTCCATAAAAGGTTGTGGTTTAGGATTACTTGTCTGGACACTCCTTGAAACACACTGTTGATCTCCATTCTCTGCTATCTCAAAAGTATCCCACAAGTCTTTACATCCCGCAAGAGGGATGGTCCTTGTCAGACATTGTCGGATGCATCCTGCTGTCCAGCCAACTGCCTCATCCCAGTGAGGTTGCTTTACCGGTGCTTCCTGTGGTTCAGGAAGTGCCTTGGAGGCTTCCTCTGGCCACTTGTTTTCTGTGCTTTGAGCTGGTGCTGTTTGCAGCAGCTTTCCTGCTTTTGCGATGAGTTTTCTTCTTTTTATATTCCGTCTTGAGAAGAAGGAGTATTACAAAGGAAGAACAGCATTCATGTATGTTTTACTTCAGGCTAAATATTGAACCATGTTCTTCATAGTAATTGAGACTTGAGCTTTACCACAGGTAGTTATGTTGGTCTTGCAGAAAAAGGACATTATGAATTTTTTCTGGTTATGTGCTGTGCTGAAGTTACTGAAAGATTGCTTGGGGTAGAATTGCAGGAGAGCATGGCACTTTGCTGTGCATTTCTACTGCTTGTAACAAACTATCATTTTATCTGTGCCATAGCTTCATCTGAAAGTAATGTATTTTACTTGAGCTGAGTACTGAAGTGGTATACATAAGGTGGTACATAATCAGGGACCTAGAGGAAGGCATTGAAACTTGAAAATTACAGTGGAGTTGTATGCTGTAGACAGTTTCTCACAACTTCGTAATAGTATGCTTCAAATCTGGATTTTGAACAGAAAAAAATTACATCTAGAAAAGAGAACAGAAAAGGCAATCTGTTGGAAGGTTGGGATGCAGATGCCTATTTTTAGGGAACTAGTCCGAGATTGTGCTTTACATAGCCACCAGTAGTTGGTGGTTATTAACAACTTTGGCATTGTTAACAGATACTGTGATCAGATAAAGCTGTCCTGCAGTTGTGTTGCACAGTTCTCACATCACTTAGAAATTGAGGCACGTAGAAGAAACCACCAGAGGGTAGAGCTCACTCCTGATACTCTGCAGATCTGTACTGTGATTTAACTCTTTGTAAAGGCCTAGTTGGATTTCGCAGGGCAGAGCACCCAGTTTTTAACTGTGTGGTTCTTCTTGTGTAAATACTGATTTTAAAAAAATGTATTCTTTTGTATTAGTATCTTTACGTTTTCTATCCACAAACGCCACAATGCCTGGTATTCTCTTGGAATTTAAGGAAAAAGCTATACAAAGAATGAGTAGATTTTCAATGTCACATTTGATTTAGAAGTTTGCTATATTATTTAAGCCAGTTTCCTCCGTCATCGTCTTTTTTTTTTTTTTTTTTTTTTTAAAAAGAGAAAGAGACAAGAAAAAGGGAAGNTTTTAAAGACTGTGCCATTAAATTAATAACTTTTTTCTTGATCTGTCTCAAAGCTTAATGAGCAAACCCTACATTGGGAAAACAACATACTGTCTTTTTGTAGCTTTTACACTCACAAAAATGTTTTCCCCAGGTCAGCAGCAGGAGAAAAATTACAGTGAAACAGAAAATCAGTGGTGTTACTGTTTTTTAAAGATAATTTTAAAGCTGTGATTTTTAGAAAAAACATGTTCATTTAAATTATTGTTATAACTTCTTCATGTGTTGTCATAGAATCCTTCATAATGTTAACTAGTGAATCGAGTAAATTCTGTATTCATATAATTCTTATTAAGATAGTGATTTTTAGAGAACCAGTGAAAATACTGGTGCCTACTGAGATTATTGTATATTTCTAAGGAAGACTAAGTATGTTTATGCAGAGAATGCTATTTAGCCTGTAAGGACAAATCACACAGTGAAAGTTCATTGCCAAAGACACCTAATATGCCGGTTATAGGTGAAGGTCTGCCTGCCCGCAGAGTTGAACAGGAATCCAACACGTATGCTACTCAGTCTAATTATAACATTACAGATGGCCATTACATAAGGAATGCCTCCAAATCAGTATCGTCCATGCAGAGAGACTTCTAAGTATACCTGATCCTGAAAGAGCAGCAGCTTGCTGTTTCTCTCCAGGAACATAGCTCTTGAAGCAGCAAGGTGCACCTTCCCTTCCAAGTTACCTTCTCTCTCATACCAGCTCGGTATTTACAGTTGATTTTCTCTCCTTGATCACCATGCTACCCTCCTTAATACGTTTTTTCTTTGTGTGCATGCATCAGGCTGGACCGCATATTAGATGGAGACAGCTACATTTTATTAAAAATGAATGACATATGCCCTGCTTAGGATCTTTTCATTAGAAGTAAGGGTACGGTGATGCAGAGACTGAATTTATCTGAAAGGGAGTAAATCTAGCTGGTAAGGGAATAACATACAGAAGCTATAATTGCCTTAGCCAAATTTGGCTTCAAGTGCCTATGAAAACTGGCACTGAGTTTTCAATAACAGCAGTAATTAGGATCAGTGTGTTAGCACAGTACCTGCAAGTACAAGCTCTAGCAAGCTGGAAGGAAAAGTATTTCCTAACTGTTTGTGTGCTCAATACAACAGTGGTTGAAATTGGGGGAAAAAATGTGCAACTTTAGTGACGTTTATGACTAATAGAGGTTTAGACATTAAATATATGTATTCTATTTTCATACTGAATGAGAATGCTTTCTCATCGCTAGGTAAAGAGCTCATCACCTTTCCTGCCTGCCATGGACAGTACCTAAAGAAGAGGCTTGTGGCTGTATCAGTATATGGTCCATATAGTTCACATTTTTAACTAAGCATGCGCTTCTGTGTTTAGAAATGTCCAAATCCTATTACTATCCACTTTTAAAATACAAAATGCATGCTAGCTTGACCTCTGAATCTGCAGCCAGGTTTAAGTAGTGTAATCTTCCACAGTGTCTCTACAGTTTTAGCATATGTGTGTGTTTTCTTACAGCTGACTGACTAAGAAGTGTGAAAGGTCTGAACACAAAGGATTTGGGATGTGCCTACACATCTGCTTTACTGGGTGCACATTCATAATCTAGCCAGACCAACGTAAATAACTACTGTGCTAGATACTCAGGATCATTGCCGAGGAAGGCCATTGCTAGTCTGCTCTGGATTTCTGGCTGTGGGTCTTTCATAACATGCGGCTTGTCATGGCATAATGCTCTTGCTTAGGATAATGTGCAACTTTTTGGTGGGACAAGCAGTGTTTTGGCAGTCCACTGCCCCCATGTTTGAAAGTAATAGCTGCCCTGCTAGGTTGCTAACTGTAGGTTCCTATAAGTATTACAGGTGTAGTATATAGACTAGATTGGAAAGATTTAGGTATGAGATGGATTGCAACAGTTATATCAAGCTATTGTCTGGTCTCTGTAATTGTTCACATGCATGATTTTAGCTGGTTGTAATTAATGTTGAAAAGTTACTAAGCAAATCGAAGAGAACTCTTCTGGTGTTACTGCTTTTAAGCACCCTTATTTAATTATTTATCTTTAAATTGGAACCTTATTTTTAAAATGCATTAGCTTTTTAGCATTTAAATACTAGACTTTATTATTGGTATGATACAGTTTTTGTGTTTGTATTTAATGACATGTTACATGGCAAAGTTATATGTATCTTTAAAGACTGAAATCTTTACGGAAGTTGGCCAGGATGCTGGGAGCTTGCTTACGTTAAATAGTGTGGTTAGAGTGGTTGACTAGTTGATTTAGTTTGTTCTGCAATGTGGCATGGAACAGATGTTAATTTATTACCAGCTTTCTGTGGGATTACAATATAAGGATGGGGAGAAAAAGCTAGAATTTGCAGACTGGTTAATTGTTCAGAACAGCATGATCTATAAAGTTGCTATCTGGTACTGCTGTATTGGAATGTATTTCAGATGTTAAAAATACTCTGGGTTTTTATTTAAGGGAGGGCCTGACAAAACTGCTTCAGTACCTTTAGGTACACTAGTGGTTATGTCAGAAAATGTTGGTATTTCAGCCTTTGGACTAGAGTCCTAGAGCTAAGGAATACCTCAGAGTGAGGAGGTTTTTGTAGGGAAGTGTGTACAAATAGTCTTATGCTTCTGCACTGTACATAAGAAAAGAGAAAACATGAGAGGAATGACAGTCAAAAAAATAGCATCTGAGCTTAGAATATGAGTAAGGCGCAAGCCTGTAAAAAAGGGGACTGCTGGGATCTTCTGGCCTTCATCAGCAGTAGTATTGTGTATAGCTTCTTGCTCCTGTGACATTTCTTGCCCCTATTACTGCTGGTAAAAACTGTTCAGAATATTGTTGACAAGGGCTTCCAGTTCCCAGCTCCGCTTGTTAATATCCACTTCTTGTGTGCCAGTGTGGTCTATAGCTTTAGAGTTTTTCTCCGTCCCTTTTCTTACATGCCTGATTTTGTTATAGAGAGCACTCTCATTGCCTCTCAGCCTTCATTTTACTAGGCTAATTAAACCAGGCTCTTTTAGTATGCTCTTTGTACTATCCTCTCCTTGCTTCCCTGGTTATTCTTGTAGCTTTTCTCTGCATATGCTTGAGCTTAAATAATTTTTTTTTAAGACCGGTGACCAGAAATGTTCAGAGAGTTCCAGTTGAGATCTTCCTAGTTTCTTGTAAAATGGCTTTAAGGTGTTCCCATGTCTACTGAAAATTCCTCCCATGACACAGCCAGATTGCAGTTGTCTTTTTCGCAACTGTATCTCTCTGTATTCATCCAGATTGATTAATCCATCCAAGTCATTCTCCTCCTCTGTTATTTCCAGCTGATGATCCTCCAGCTTACAGTAGAAATTCTTCCTGTTCCTAGAGTGCTTGACCTTGACTTTGTGCTCTTGTATTTTGTCATTACTATCACTTTGGTCCTTGTAGGCTATTCAGTTCTTGCAGTGTGATGTTCTGATCTTCCTCTGTATTGATAGTAGCTCCTTTTTTTTTTTTTTTAAACCAACATCAACTGACATTATTGTGATCCAATTTTTTTGTTCTGTTTTTGCTATGAAGTCAGTTCTCAGAATGGTTTATCAGGAACTCCACTCTTAATCTCATTCTAGTCGAATAGTTTCCTTCCACATTGTAAACCTCATGTTTTCTTAGTAAAGCCCTTGCTGTTCTGCATTCAGTTTGGTTTTTTTCTGTCTTAATTACTGGTTCCTATACAGTTTGGTATTGTAGAACTTACTGAAGTACGTATTTTTAAGACTTTCATTTCAGTGATCTAAAATTTTAGTTACCTTCTCAATATAGAAGTTTAGCCTGGACTATCTGCTTCTGTATGTGACCATATCTAAATCCAGCCTTTTTCACTGGGGTGAGAATCTGTCCATTAAAACACAACATGACTTGATAAAAATGCCAAATGAAGAAAATGAGGTTCTTCGGTGTCAAAAGAACCCTTAGTGACTCTTAGCAGTCTCTCTGAATTTCTTATGAACTTTTCTAAATGTAAAGTATGCTTATTTATAAGCTTGTCTAGGCCTTTTTTAGGGCCTTTATTTATAAGACTGTCTAGGCCTACTTTTCAAAAGTGTATTAGGCAAGTAATTGGGAACCCTGGTGATCCTTCATATTTGGTTTGTAAAATTAATGTATAGACTTAGAACTACATTGAGTTCTGCTTGATGCTTGCTGCATGCTGTGAGAAAGAGGCAGAGGATTTTATAAAAGTTTTTTTGAGATACTAAGTTTTCCTCTTTATGAGAGAGATTTTCAAAGATATTACAAAAAAATTGCAGTGATATTCCTCTAACAGGCCAGCTACAGGATTATAGAACATCTTAATGAAATACAGTAGAGAAGCGTGTTTTTCTTGCACAGAAACATACTCTGCAAATCTGCTGAAAAAGGTCTGTAGTGGTATGTGCCTTCCTTAACCAGCATGATTGTTAGACATAAGTTCTACCTGTGTCAATCTTGCTAACCTTCATCTTGATAATACCTGACTGTCTCCTTTGTATTTAAAAATAGAAGTGACAATCTCTTTGCCTCTGCCTTTTTAGCTTGATTAGTTCATAGTTGAAAGTGTGAGACACTTGAGGGAAAAGCTAAATTGAAGGGTTGTGGCTCCCATTCTGAATGTGGTTAAGATCCATTGTTCTTCTTCCAGGAGCGATCGCTGCCGTCTTTTGTCAAAGTCACGTGAAAGTCTTTGTTTCAGTGCTTTTTGTTGTGTGTCAGTTTTGCTGGCACAGAGGAGCGTAGCTGTTGCGGTGACAGAGCAGTGAGCAGTGGGGAGGGAAGTGGCCCCTCCAGCAGCCGGTGCCGGTGCGGTAGCAAACGCTGGGTACTGGGAGATGCTTAGGGTTGTGCTCAGAACACAGCAAAACCTACACCAGAGCAACGGGTGGTGACCTTCGTGTCATTTAGGTTTTCTATGCTCAATTATATGTGAACTGGATTTTTATTAATGTGCTCACATTTGGTTTGCACCACAATGATTTAAATAATTCAAGGAGGTGAGGTGTATGTGATACAGTATGTTTTTGGTCTATCATGGCTAAGAATGGAGTGAAAAGTTGCTGGTTATAGATGGCTGTGAGTGATTTTTCCTCTGTTTCTATGTTAGTGTTTAGTGGCACTGACACCATTGACAACGTGTGATGCTAAGCAGCAGTAAAGAACACTTTCTTTGCTTTGGAGAATGTAGATGCGTCTATGAAACGGCCATTTTGGTGATTATTCAACAGAAGTTGGTGTGATAGGAGTTTTATTAAGTAAGAAGACTCAGATTTTGTTAGGACTGCATATTATCTAAGGGGAAAAGGAGTAGGACTTCTTAGGGGCATGAAAGTACCTCTTCCTTCCATATACTCTATTGATCCTATCCAAAGAATACAATGTGCGTGCTTTGTCCTCTCATGATTCCTCATTCTTATTTTTTAATGCTGGAAATAACACGTCTAATTACTCTCTGTATGACTCCCGTCAACCTTACTGTAATTTCTTTACCTGATACAATTAATGTTTTTTATGAGTCTGTAATTTTTTTGGGGGGGAAAGAGTGCTGTGATTTAACATATTATTTGTAGCAGCTTATGATGAAAGAGAATAAACAGATAAAGTATTGATAAACTTACACATAAGCCTCATTAATATTTTGACTTCTCTAAATTGCAAAAAAGTAATGTAGGGGTTTGTATTTTTTAGTTGCTAAAGCTATTTAAAAAGATGCATTTTCACCTTGGTACCATCAGAGGGGTGCAAATGCAATATGGTGAGACTAAGGTCTTTGTGGAGCTGGGGCGCATGGAGGGAAGTGTTTAAAAACAAGACAGTTCTGAGAGAGAAACACTGAAAAAATGCATATGTATGACTCCAAGCTATGTATATAAATACAATCTGTGTATATTCCTTCCCTCACCCCCCCAGCAAATATGCTGTTTTCTTCTGGCATCTGAGGGTCTTTCAGTAGCTCTGTATCCCTGCACCTACATATTGAGAATTCTACTCAGTCGGTGCAGGTTGTGATGCTTCAGTGCTGTATTAGCAATTATGAAATGTAGTCCAAAGAGGGAGAAGCTGAAAGAGGAGAACTTGTACATTTTCTCATGGGAGGCAGACCCACATCAAAATGGGGAAGGCATTACAGTGATGCCAGACAAACTTCTGGGGCATTCAAGCTCAATTTAACCTCCACTAGTAACTCTGCTTATGTGAAGATACTCCAAAGTGTAGCAGGGAGTGAGCCTGGCCAACCATATCTTCAGACAAGTTTGTTTTAGCCACTGGAATTGAATGTTAATAGATTAATTTGGAAATCTATTCAACCTGAAATTTCATTTAATAGAAAAAATGCAGAACTATAATATGACTTAGGCTGAAAATGTTCATTTTGATAAACTTTTGCAGATGCTGCACCTTAATAACCCTCTTGAAGTGATGTACCAAAGCCTTGTATATCTAGGTTTCAGACTGTCATAGGCATTTAAGTAATAGGGTGGTCCTGTCCTACAGAAATGCCCCTGTGTTGTCAGAAACACAAGATAAAAAAGGGAGTTTCCCGAAGCAGAATTATCAGTGAGTTTTCTTTGTCTTTCATAGGCACAGAGAGCTTTTTTTTCCCTTTAGTATTTCGCAAGCACAGGATGTTGAAGTGCAAAGATGTAAATATGGGGTTCTTTTTTGGCTTTTTGTTTGCTTGTTTATTTTGGGTTTGGAATTTTTTTAAGCTGTGAACTTGATGTCTGTCTCAGTTTCTGTCTCTATTTTCTTTCCACCTGAAAAGTCAGTGATTACATTAGGCCTAATCACCCAAAGATCTCTTACATAATTTTTAAGAGATTGTTTTCTTTTGTGTTGTGATGCGCTTGAAGGCGAATATTTTGTATTATTATTATTATTCAGATCTGCTTGACCAGTGAGAGCTTAGTTCATCCCATTTGGTACTTACTACTGTTTGCAGTGAAAACCAGAAGTGACTGTATATCCCTTTTTAATACAATAACATCTTGAGTCCTGATAAGTTACACCTAGATTGTAAAATGAAACTCAGGAGAATTGTGGGTAATGAAGAAAAAGGAAATTAAATTAAGAGAGCTCAGGAGTAAAAGTGGTGGGTGCCTAGAGGATAAGGCTGTCTCCTGACTAGGAGGGAAATGCATGTGGCAGGACTGTGAGTTACTTCTGCTGAAACCCCATATGCTTTGGAAGAATTCAACTCAATGGGTAGCTTGCAGAATTCAGGGGGTTAGTTTAGACATCTAAGAAGTGTGAGAGGTATTTTAATTCCCCTGAAAGCTAGAGATTATAGAACACAGCTTACTTCCTAGAGTTACTGTTGTGAGAAATTTGTACAGTTGTAACTCAGAAGAGGAGGCCAATTGTATTTTTCTGTGAGATGAGTGACTGGTTTACAAAACCTAAGTGCTATCACTCTTTCTGTAGCTGGGGAACATTGAATTATGTTTCTGTCTAATCATAGACGGATAGCAGAGCACAACATTTAAAATATTGACCATCATAACTATATTCATAAAATCCACCAAGAAAAGCAGTACAGCATGTACTTATATTTTTTTCCTCATTTGGCAGGTCCTGCAAACAGTATTGTGCTTGATCTTAATTTCCAGTGACCCTTGTAGATGATATTTAGTGTATTCTTTACATACATGTTTGGTAGAGAGAAATACATTTCAGTGAAATTGCTGAAATAATAGCGTTTAAAGTTAGAATACTTACAAATAGGTTATAATTGTAGGTTTGTATGGTTTTGAATTAATCTAAATTTAATTTACTGTAAATCTAATAAGCAGATAAAAGCAGTCCTCACTTGTACAAAAGAGTTAATAAGAATCAGTCTAGCAGCAATGTATTCATTTTAAATAAGTATTATAGGTATACTTTGTGTATGCATTCTGGGCTGACCATATGGCTCAAGTATTCATTAGTACTTTAGATATTTAAACACTTGGTACTTGTAGACACTGTTAAACATATAAACATCTTCCTTGTAAATGTAGATGGGAAAAAAAAAGACTAGCTTCCAAGTTGCTCACTAAATTATTGAAATTAATCTAGTTCTGTGTTACTTGCTGATCTTGCAATGTACTGTAAAGTTCATGTCATGATTATTGTCTGCCATTTGGTTGCTACTGCTAGCAGTGATGTAATTTCATCTTTCTGTCATGGCATCAGATGCAACTACTTATTTTAATTGACCTCATTGCTTGGTATAGTTGAAAAGAGCTCCTAGTTTGATTGCAGGGAAGTACCTACTTTTTAAGGTTTTATTTTAATTCACTAATTTGAAATTTCATGTGTTAGTTACTTGAGGACTGAGTTATCCTGACTGAAATTACACTGATGGGGTATGTTTTTTCATGCAGCAATTAGAAGCTCATGTCGTCTTACCCATGATTTGCAGAAGCTGGAAGTACTGCTCCAGTCTTATTATTTCCTTGCCATTGCCTTTTATTGAAGTATTCCATTAAAAAAATCTACCTGAAAGATTTGGTTTAAAACTTCAAGACTTTAAAAACTACTCCCAAATTTTAAAAGTTGTCTCTGTATTATTCATAAGACAAATATCTTTATACATAGACTGTATGTGACAGTAGAAGAAGAGAAGCAATTTTTTTATGGCTATCATTTATTTTTGTTTCCTCTTTTTTTTACTTCTGAGTACAAAAATATTGATAAAGTACCTTTTGGAGAGCACCAGCAGCTTTTTGTTCTTAATTGCATCTCTAGATATATAGCTGTACAGTCAAAACAGAGTTTAGGTTCAAGGGTAATAGACTGGTTATCAACAGAAGATGTGACTGGCCTAAAGTTGAAATGAATTTACCATTTTAAATGAATGTAAACTAATTTGTCCTGTATTTTGTGGTCTCATTGGTGATATTTGTTACAGCATTACATATATTTATTATAACATGTTCACAAATGTTTCAGTAGCCAGATTGTTGATGTGTCAGCTTCCCTGCTACCATCAGTTTTTCAGTTCAGAAAAACAGACTTCTTGTTTTGCAGTATTGGATTTCTTTCCTACCTTCCCCTCACCTCCAACAAAAATACAGAAGTAAAACTTAGTCTTTATAATCCAGATTCATCATTATTTGCAAACCAATAGGAAATAGACATTATGCTGGGGCAAAATCACTTATAAAATTCAAGGTACTTTTTCACCATGTTAATTTGATCTTTTATAAATGTCAGCAAGACAAAGGAGAAAGTAAAATGCCATATGCAAGATGCACATAGAAACTGCTGTAGGTAACAACAACTGCAGATTTTTCACCATAGTTGCTCAACCTTTGGAGTCTGTGCGCTCATTTGAAGTGCTACTGTTGTAAGAAGGAAGATTCAGCTGTCATTTCAGTGAATATCTAACTGTGACTTGATGGTGGAGCAGTCTATAGAATCAATGCATGTTTAATAAATGATCCTGAATTAATTACTTGTATAGCATTATTGAGCTTAAGGGTACAGATTCAAGCACAGAATTTAGAGGATGTGTCTGCTTGTAACTGTCATCATCCTACATTCTTTGACTACAGGACAGTGCGCTGGTTTTTCAAAGCATTTCTCTCTTTTGTTGTAGAAGCTGTATAGTGAGTGAGGCAAAAGGTAGCAGGAAGAGAAATAACAGACTCGAAAGAAATTGTGATGTTCCTTGAGAATTCTTGGAGAAAGCTAAATAATTTTTGTCAAAAAATAATTAAGTAAATTTAAAAGCAAAGTCTGAGGCAGACACCTGCATGAAAGATTTCAGCCCAAGTATTGTTCTTTCTGGCAGTGTTGCCAAAACTCTCCTTAAAAAATAAATATAAATAAAAATATATGTATCTTCCTGTGAAAACTGGGATTGGGTGAAGTGATGCAGAGTATGTGGAGACAGGAGATATAGATAGCTTGAATGTATGGTATGTAGTCTTACAGGAAATTGAGTTATTTATTTCTAAGGTCAGTAGATCTAAAGTAATTTTTAACAACTTAATAACTTAACATTTTTAATAACTTAATAACCTTGGAAGCTTATTTTAAGTTGTATGTAAGACCTTAAATTTTAGTTAGAAAGAAACTGTGTTTCTGGTCCATTTCTCTTGAATTTACAGTTTTGTCTATGTATATGTCACTCTGACCATTTCTGTGTTAGTTAATATCTGAATACATCTACTATAAGAATTTTTTTTATAG
Source organism: Scopus umbretta (assembly GCA_013400535.1). NCBI lineage: Eukaryota > Metazoa > Chordata > Aves > Pelecaniformes > Scopidae > Scopus > Scopus umbretta. The sequence continues at coordinate 1,757 of VZTL01033358.1, read as the reverse complement.
GTGGCACTAATTGTTTACTCAGAACTTTTGAAAATCCAATGACCTTCTCTCTCTCTCCCTCTCTCTAAAAATATAATTCCGAATTTTAAGTACAGCTGTGTCTTTTTTTAAAGTATCCTTTTTAATATGTTCTCTTTTGTTTACACCTTTCTCAAAATTCACCCATAAAATAAAATGTGCAAGCTAACAATGAACATAATTTCTAGTCAATAAATACTTTTTTAGAACCACCAAATCCTGAGGTAAAAGGTATGGAAATACGAAAAATTACATCAACGTCTCTGTTCTTAGTGCAGATCCCAGCAAGTATCCTGCCTCTTAACCATTACTCATTTGAACATCATTGTATGTTGAGTTCATATACTCATGGCATACATCACAAGGGAAAAGCTTTCTGGAAGAACTTACTGGACACTTCTCTAAGGTTTACTGTAATTTGACCAAATATGTGATTTAAGGAGAGAAGCCATTACTTACTGGGGACAATGTGTCATGTTTTGCTGAGATTTAATGCTTTGTAGCTAGTGACTAAATTTATGGCACTTCTAAACAGCTTCACAAAAAGTTTCAGAAATACTTGCATCCCATTTTTACCACTTCAAACATGGTTATAGAAAAAAAAAAGAGCACAAGGCTCCTAGTTTTAAGTTGCAGTCATGTTTTATTTTTCTTTTATTTTTAGAGTGGCAGGATTTAAAAACAAAAAGTCTAATAGGGACATCTTTTACTTTGTTCGTTCCCCCTGCCCCCCAGAAATAGTGGTAAGCACTAAATAGAGTTTCAGGTTTTATAAATTGACTTAGAGCAGAGGTTTTAGTTTACATTGTGATTTGTGAGAGGTGGGATTTTAATGTGGTGGTTGTGGACTGACTATGCATTTTAAATACAAGTCTAGAATAGATTTGAAGTTGATAGTCATAAAATATTGCTTGATTATTAAAACACTTCTTAATAGATACATACCTATAAATATAGTTGCCTTCCTTTTGTTTATTTCATAACTATTGCATCATTCATTTTTATGACTTTTATGGACCAATAACTAACAAAAAGTTTATCGCTGAAGCGAGATCTTGCTCTAAAACTATGTCTCTGCACATTTTAAGATAATTTAATCTTTGTTCTTGTCCTCTTCACTCTTCTTTTTTGCAATTTTTTTTGACAACACCATTTGTTACATTGTTTTAAAAAAAGACTAAATTTAAAAAATACAGTCTCTCCCTTCAGAACTGAAAACTCAAATAAATTATAGATAATTTATTGAATAGAACAAAATTAGTGATACCTTTATAATCTGTAATTGGCATTTTTCGATGCCCTGCCTTTTTTTATTTTGGATTTGAGACCAGTGCTTAGACTTGTATGACATTACTTATAATGTCTCAATTATATTTCACTTATAGAGATACCCAGAGTTGAATTTGGTTAGCCAACTATATACATGTTTATACTGTCAGACAAAAAAAATAGGCTTTCTTATCTTTCTTATATATGTAATTAAACTTGTAGTGATACTTGACTGCAGTGCTTATTAGTGTGACCATACAGTGCTGTCATCTCTAGAAACACTGTTTTGGTATTTAAATCACATACAAAAGAATGGGTAAGTTGGATGGTAGTTTAGACTAAAAATCTTGTAATACCAACAGCTAGATAATGGGACATAGAAGGATACATTATAGGAGAGCTGAATATAAGGAGACATCCCTAGGTAGCAGACTATTACAGGAGAACGAAAAATAGAATCATAGAATCAT